>JADRCD010197148.1:0-10342 GCA_019843815.1 Montemys delectorum | reverse complement strand
CAGGTCTCCTGCTGTCCTAATATTTTAGTGTGACTGGACAGGGAAAATCCTGTCACATACTTATATACACACAACATACTTACTCACATATACATAGCATAATGATAATGTTGAGTTGATTAACATGGCTGAAGATTGGGGAAAACTGGAGATCCAAACAAAGTCCCATAGACAATTAGATGTTTGATGGATTATGGATTGTGGATTTTATTTTTTTAAGCTAGCATTAAAACTAAGAAGAATCAGTCCAAAATGTTATGAACCTGACTGTAGTGATGCACTCCAGATAGAGATGACAGGGATCAGACCCCTTTCAAGTTGGTAGCTATTTCCAGGGAAGAATGTTCTCATTCGCTTATGCTTATATCCAAAACCAAGGTTGGGCCCTGGCCACATTTATACAATTTCCAAACTGATGTCATTGATCTCATACGCTTAAAATTCCTAAACCATGAAAGAGAACATTCTAGCTATCTGAGTTCTAGGATGTTGGTTAGATCTCTTCATGTGATGGTATAGGGGAGGTTCTGATGCTAAGGTCCTGTTCCCCAATTGGTTCTTGATCTGTCAGTAAAGAAGCCATGGGCCAATTGCTGAGTGGAAGGAATAGGCAAACCTTTTGGAAGCAAGCAGACAGACACAAAGAGAAGAGGGGGGAGGGACGGAGGGAGAGAGAGAGGGAGGGATGGAGAGAGGGAGGGAGGGTGGGTGGAGGAAAGAAAGAGAGAGAGAGATAGTTCACCATGCTAAGAAAAGGTGACCATCCTTGTGAGATCTTGGATGGAATGGTCATAGGCCACTCTAACAAGTGGGTGGTTGGGAGTGTTTAACTGAGAGCAGGTGGAGAGGTGCAGAGCTAAGAGTATTGCAGGCGGGACACAAGTAGTGCCCAGCAATTGTGCCAAAAAAAGGCAAGTTGAAATTCAACAACTGTGCATGTCCATGTTTTTTATCCTTGGATTCAAGGGAAGCTGGGCATGGGCTGGTAGCTTGGCGCATTCCCAGAGCTTAGGCAGAGTAGCAAAAGCTACATGCAACATGATGGTTAAAGCCTTGCTGTTTAGGCAGTGAAGTTACCAGCTAGAAAACTCAGTTCTTATGCTCACTATACCATTACTAGTACTTATTATGGTGGTATAACCATAATATAATATAAACCATGAAAGGTCTGTTAAGAAACTGCACTGTTGATATGAGGAGGAATAAAATAACCTGGCAGAAAAGGGCCCCTGGTCCACTTCTGTTTATCTTAATGCAAATAACTAGAATGCATTTCACTCAATAATACACAAAAAAGCAAGTTAAAAATGGAGATTTGAAATTATCTTCTAAATTGATCTAGAAAAATTAAATTATTTTCTCATAGTCATCCTTGCATACTTTAGAAACTTTACTATCCAACAAGGCTTTCCTGAAAGTCTCATGCAGAAGACAAAGCTTGAACCTGAGGTGAGTAAACTTGAGACTACCACAAATTCTTACAAGCACTCACATACACTGAACCTCTTGGCATGATTTATATTCTAGCAAATATAAGAATCCTTTGGCTAATATCTTCACTACCCAACAGTGATTTAACTGGCATTTCACTCTTGCACTATTCAGAGTAAGTATAAATTAGATGACTTTTTTGTTGTTTTGTCCATTCAAACTCCCTTCCATGTTTCCTTTGATACAGAATCTCACTATGTGGCCTGGGTTGGCCCTGAACTTGCAATTTTTTTGCCTCAGCTTCTTGAGAGATACACAACTATCTCTGAGGATTTAATACCTTTTTATACACAAAATTATAACAGGGGCTGAGGACATGGCTTTAAAGTACTTGTTGCAGAAGCACACAGCCCTGAGTTCAGATTCTGAGTGCCTATGAAAAAGCTGGACACAGTAGTGCACACCTGAAACACCAAAGCTGGGGAAGGAGGGGACACAGAGCTCCCTGACTAGGTCAGGAGAACCAGTATGATCCAGGTTCAGGGAAAGACTCTGTCTGAAAAACTAAGGTAGAAAGCAACTGAGGAAGATCCTTGCCTCCACACACTTGCGAGAGCGCGCGCATGCACACACACACACACACACACACACACACTAAATAAAAGGTAAAACTTTCTTAAAAGCAGGAAAGGGAACTACTTGGAAGGAAGGAGGAGACAATCGAGAGGGTAATTGGAAAGATGTCGAGTACAGTGAGGGTTAAATAAGCATTATATATATGTATGAGAATGTCAGGATCAAATCCATTTATTTGTATGCTAACCAAGATAAAAAATTAAAGACTATATAATAAAGGGTAAAGAACATGTAGTGTGCTGGTGGGAAATGCTCACTGCTTCTCTGCATTTTAAGTCCAAGAGAAGTGCTATTTCATTCTTCATCATTGGGTCCTAACTAGTTACACCAATCTCCAAGTCACCCAAAAGAGGAACTGCCACATCCTGTCTGTAGGGGGCTCACAGGATCATGTTTCTACCTTCTTCAAATAACTAGCAAAATGCAAGAGACTGACTGCAGAGGGCTCTCTTAACCCTAATGGCGTTAAAAAAAAAATAAATCGAACCATTTATTATTAACAATGCAATGGAATGATTTGTTTAAGATTATTATAAGATTATCCTTGGGTCACATACCATTCCAAAGAGCAGCTAAATATAAGGAAGACCTCTGCTTCCTACCCTACCTGGATGGATAGTGGAAGCACATTTTGTCTGTAGCCCAGTGGCCTAGCTATGATCCCAGCCTGTCTCTCAATCTTAGCATCTGACTTTAATGTTGCTTCCACCTCCTGAATCCGTACAATAATTCCTTCTGTCTGGAACATGCTTCCCAACAAAGTCCTTTTCCCTCAGTTACTAACCCACAAATGCCGTGTATCAAGACATTCCTCCCTGCCTTTATCTAAAAGGTCACCCCCAGCCCTCATCACCTTTCACCTTGGAAATTTTAAATCAAAATGTGAAATTCAACACAAGGCAAGCCGGGTGGTGGCGCACGCCATTAATCCCAGCACTTGGGAGGCAGAGGCAAGCGGATTTCTGAGTTCGAGGCCAGCCTGGTCTACAAAGTGAGCTCCAGGACAGCCAGGGCTACACAGAGAAACCCTGTCTTGAAAAAAACCAAAGGAAAAAAACCACAAGGCAAAGAAAACATTATAGACTTACACTGCCTAAAATTAGGTTTAACTATAGAGCAGTGAGAGTTCTATTTTATAATACAATAGTTCTGCATTTAGAACTTTTAAAATTCCACCTGCCTGGTTTTCTGCTGTTTCGTTTTGTTTTTGTCAAGTTGACACATGTTAAAGTCATCTGGAAAGAGGAATCTCAATTGAGAAAATGCCTGCATCCGATAGCTGGCAGGTGAATCTGTGGAGCATTTTCTAGGTTAATAATTGATGTGGAAGGGCCTAGCTCACTTGGGACGGGGCAGTGCTACCCTAGGTACGTGGTCTTAGGATGTACAAGAAAGCAGACTGACTGAGTAGGCCAGAAAACACATTCTTCCAGGCCCTGTGCTTCAATTCAGTTCCTGCCTATAGGTTCCTGCCCTGACCTCCCTCAGTGATGGCATAAGTAGAAGATGGAATAAAGCCCGGCCGTCCCAGGTTGCTTTTTTGTCATGGTGTTTTATCACAGCAACAGAAACCCAAGTAAGACACTCTTGTTTTGAAAAGTTAAAAAAAAAAATTCCCCATATCTGGCCACAAATTTGAGAGGAGGGGGGGAATACCAAAGGCTAAAAATAAAGGACCAACCTCATCAGTAGGTCCTTATCAGAACAGGGTAATTAAAGTCTAGATCAGAATGCTTTTGACCGTCACCAGACAGCTGAAGCCCTTATATAAGCAAAAGGACAAGCATCCAACTTTACCTCGACCATGAAAAGTGCTCAGAACTAATTACCAACTTCTCTGGTCTTGGCAGGCATGCTGGCCAGTTTACGTCAACTTATACAAACTGGAGTCCCCTGGGAAGAGGAACTTGCATCTGTAAGACTGGCCTGTGGGCAGACTTGTGGGGCACTTTCTTGATTGATGACAGATGTGGGAGTGCTATCCCTGGGCAAATGGCTCTATAAGAGAGCAAGCTGACCAGCCTAGTAGGGGACATTCCTCCCTGGCTCTCGCTTCAGTTCTTGTCTTGGGCCCCAGCCTTGGCTTCTTCCCTAAAGGACGAACTGTAGCTGGTAAGACACTCTTCCTCCTTCAATTTGCTTCTGGTGTTTTATCAGGGCAGCAGAAAAGCACACTAATACAGTTGGACAGCCAGTGAGAACCGAGGGCAGTAGTGGGGTCTATTCACAGGGCGCCACGAGCACTGTCTAAAACAGGCCTCTGATCTCTCCACATCTCACTGCTTCAGGTTTCTCTTCTTCCAAACACATTCACCCAGCTTTAGTATTTAGGTTCTACAGCCACATTCCAGATGCCTTCCCAGACCATCACAGCCCCAGAGGGTGGCGGCATTTCCCCCTCAGCTTCAAACGTCATTTGACGTGCCTAGCTGGTACTCAAAAGGACACATGCCTAATACTGGGCTCCAAACAGCTCCTCTTCAGATTTTACCTAATATTATCACTACTATCCGGCTTCAAAGCTGATTTGGGCTGTCAGTTTGACAGGATTTAAGACTACTGTGGAGACCAGCCCCTGGACACACTCCTGAAGAACTACCTGTGATTAAATTAACAATCTAGGTTACGTGAAGTGGAAAGGTATAACCTAAATATGGGCAGTACCAATTCATGGGTTGGGATCCCGGACTACATAAAAATGAGCAAGCTGGTTGTACTCCATTCCCCTCTCTCTCTGCATCCTGACTAGACACAATGTGACCACATTCTGCTTCTGTGCCTTCCACACTCACTACAAGGAGCTGTACTGTATAACCTGGAACGGCAACCCAAAGTGAACCCTTCCTTCCCTATCACACTCCAGGTATGATTCTCAGTAACAACTGAGACAATGCCCGTCTTCCTAGAAGATTCTGTAGGAGGTTGGTCTGGTGCTGCTATGAATTTCAAATGCTCAATAAATACTGTATCTCACATATATCAGTTTTTGTTGTGCAAACCATGCTCCCCAAGTTAACTGGTCAAGAAAAGACTAAAATCTATGACTGTGCAGTAGATAGAGGCAGGTGGGTTTTCAGATACCTGGCTGGGGGCTGCAGGGAGAGAGGGAAAAGGAGGAGAGAGGAGATGAAGGGAGGAGGAAGCTGCCATGAGGAGATGGACCATGAGCACGTGGCCAGGAGAGATAGCAAGTAACAAGGGGCATATGGCTAGGATATAAGTTAGAATAACTCCAAAACCTACCCAATCTAGGCCTATAGCTTGTAAATAAAAATACCTGGATTGTGTGTCTTTTATACAGATTAGCTAGAATATAAAAACACCAGTTACAAGATTCTAGAGGGGTAGACAGACCATTACAAAGAATGGACAATGGACAGGCATTAGGATGTTCATCTAACCTCTCTATCGCTATTCTCCAGTCTTACAGCCATCTCAAGGAACAGGTCATCATTACTTCTGCGAGTACTCCAACTGCCTTCCCTGCTACGCCACCGAGCTCTGTGTGTCAGGCGCTGGGCAGGTTCTATCAGGGCTTTCACCAAGTCACATAATACATGACCCCTGGAGAATAATGGGTCTGAGAAGAGTCAGGATACCACAAAACTCAAAGGCCTCGCTCGCAATGGCTCTCAAAGCCAGTAATGAACTACAAGATTCCTCCAGTCACAGATTGGTGGCAGGTAAGAGTGAAGAACTTTCTAGTTGTGATCAGTTAAGGCACTGGCTACTTCTCAGTTCTGTGAGCTATTTGCCAGTGGAATTCTCAAGAAGTAGTGAAGGATGCTGTTGAAACTGCCCTGAGCTTGGCTTAACAGAAAGCAGTGATGCAATGCAGAGAAGGTGAGTTTAAAATCACAATGATCAGGGCTCAATCCCAGCTGAGTTACAATAGAGCTGTGAAATTTTGGACTAAATTATCTTTTTTAAAAAATTTAATTTTAAAAAAATGATATTTATTTTTACATGTGTGGGGGTTTTTTTCGGGCTTTTTGTTTGTTTGCCTGAAGGTATATCTGTTCACTAAATGTGTGCGGTGCCCAAGAAGTCCAAAAGATATGGGATCTCCCTGGAACTAGAGTTAGAGCTGGTTGTGAACTATCATGTGGGTACAAAGATCTGAACTCTGGGTTTTTGGACAAGCAGTCAATGTTCTTAACCATCTCTGCAGCCCTTTGGACTAAATTCTTTTTTTTTTTTTTTTTTAAGATTTATTTATTATATGTAAGTACACTGTAGCTGTCTTCAGACATACCCGAAGAGGGCATCAGATCTCATTACAGATGGTTGTGAGCCACCATGTAGTAGCTGGGATTTGAACTCAGGGCCTTTGGAAGAGCAGTCAGTGCTCTTAACTGCTAAGCTATCTCTCCTGCCCATGGACTAAATTCTTGACAGTTCATTTAAGATGCTTTATAAAGCCTATCTGGTTGGACACAGATCAAAGAACACAGTAAAAACAAACAATACAAGGCGTCATGGATGGCACAGAAAGATCTGAGAGGCAGAGGGACTGGCCTAGACTTTGGAATCTGCTAGCTATATGGGAAGCCTGAACATAGGACTCAACATAGGTCTCCATTAACTTAGTTTACTGATGAGGAAACAGAGCCAGAGAGAATTAAGTGGCTTTCCCAGGGCCCGACAGCTAACAGCAGATGGAGCCAGTGTCTAAATCCAGGCAGTTTGACCTCTGAGGCTATTCTGATAATTTCAACAGACAAGAGGACCATACCAGGGAGAAGGCAGTGAGGGCTGAAGTTGGCAGGCCCTAAATTCAGACCCTTTCACCTACTATTGGAGATGAAACTTGGGCAAGTTACTTCATTTCTCTGATCCTGTTTTCCCAGCTATAAAATGGAAATACCAACCCCATGACCTCATTCAGCTTGTTTAGAAGAGAATTTAATGAACCAGCCTATTCAACAGCACTGAGCACAGTTTTTCATCCACGAGCCAGGAGGAAGATGGGATTGGAAATATTTTATGATCCTTTTCGATGTATATGGGTGGAGCTAGTGTCCTGGGAATTCACATCACATTTAGCAAAGTTTTAAGGTTCGGTTTGAAAGGCCAGTCTCAGAAAGTTCTGTAAAGCTGCTGCAATAGTCCAACTTCAGCCCTTCCCCCTCCCGCCTGCTTTAAGATTTCTTCACATACAAGCTGGGCATGGAAAACCTTTATAAAACAGAGTCTTTGGAATCTCTGCGAGTTTATGGAAATCTGTTAGTTCCCATAAACAACAAAACCAAAAATCATTTATGGATTCAAAAGACACCCTTCTAGGGCTGGGGGGCTGTGCGGCGGATGCAGGGGATCATGAAAGGCAGCAGACGATTTGTGAGTTAAGACATTCTTCTGGAAGCTTCCTCTCCTGACGTTCCCCCACTGGCCTACGGTTCTGTGGAATAAATCAACAGAAGAAGCCAGAAAGTAACCGGCAAAGGAGCGCAGGGCCTGGCTCCCAGCGAGTGTTTTTGGCTCGCAGGGCACCTCCCACCAGCCAGCTCCAGCCCTGGCTGGAATGTACTTCAAAGGGAGCTAACTGAATGATAATAACCTCTTCAGAGGGTGCTCAGCTTGACTGGAGTGTGTAGCCGAGATTCTACAAAAATAGAAGACCGAATTGTTTTAATTATAAAGGGTGGGGTGAGTAGAAACAAATGAAAAGAAAGGAAAGCAGTCTTTTAAAATCCTACCGTTAAAACAGTTATTTCAGTGCAGAGATGCAGGCAGCTGACTCTTTCTCAAGACCAGGGAGACTGCAGAGGCAGACTGCCTGGGAAGGGGGGGGGGGGGGGGGGGGGTTGATGTCAATCGCTTTTAAAGCCTGTGCCAAGCGATTCTAGAAATTCCCTGTCACATTTCCTGGAGTGTCTCTTTGAAACACCTCCTCATAGGAGCGAGCTCAGCTGCCAGATTGGCTCTATGAAAGTGCAGAGTCGAAACCTTGATACCTTGGAGGGGGCATTTCTTGAGTCCCTAATTATTGTCCAAAGCCTATTATCTCCTAGAATCACACAGAGGAAGGCAAAATGTAGGTATACATTTTTGTAGATATACTTAAACAAAAAAGTGAAATAGATTTTTTGAAACAGAATACTTCCTCATACCTCTGTGATCTCATTTTCCTTAGTACAAAAATGAGTCTCCGTTTTTAAAACAATGACCAATTTGTTTTCCAAAGGAGTTTTTATTATGTATGTATTTCACAAGTAAATATCATAGAACAGTTTGGCTTGGAGTGATGGGGGAGGTCCTTCTGAAAAGATTTGAACTGGCACGCCTTTTTCTTTCCTCCCCATTTCCTTACCCTTACCCCAACCAAAGTCTCCTTATGCAGCTCTGGCTAGCCTGAAATTTGCTATGTAGACCAGGCTGGTCTGTAGCTGTAGCTGGTAGCGGGCCTTTGCTTCCTAAGCCCTGACCTAGGCTACAGGCATAAACTACCTTCCCTTGTGGGGGAAACATGACAGATGCCCTCAACTCCTAGACAAATTCACCACTTTCTAGAAACTGAAATAGAAGTCCCAGGGACAGACTCTGTTTCCTGGCCAACATGTGTGATGCGAACATTTGTTGAGCAGATATATGTATGAATGAACTTAAAATAGCCATCTCACTATAGATGACTTAAGGGTATATGGTGAATGTAGGACAACAGGACCTGTCAACCCCAAAACCTAACTCTACAGTGCGCTTTCCTAAAAACTATACCCCATGTTCCAAAGGCTGTGAAACAGCCACTGGGTGCCCTTACATGCTCTGCTAGAACAGAAGAACACAGCCCTTTAAACCTTCCCTGAGACCAGGACTGCTCTCCTTGGAAGAGAGGCATCTGAAATGGCCATGTGAAGCTGCTCAGCTGACCAGCCCCCCCCCCCAGCCCTCTCACCCCCCTAGAGTGGCTGTCAAGCTTGACAGAAATCTGTAAGACCTGCTAAAAGAATTCTGGGCCTGCCTCCTCCATCTGTGTCCCTGTTGCCCTGGAAACCAAAGGCCAACCTTAGTCAGCAGTTTCATTTACAAGCTGCGGGCTCTCTTGTCCCCCACCCCCACCCCCAAGTGCCCAATTAAAGAGAGAGGGGAAACAGTATGGAATTTGCTTGGAAATAGTAATAGTCTCTCGCAACAGTGGGTGCAGGCAAGTGCTCAAAAGATCGATGCTGCTGCTTCAGTAAATAATGCTAAATTTAGGGACTACACTTAAGGAAATATTCCAACGAGAGAGAGACAGACAGACAAGACAGACAGAGAGAGAGAAAGAGTGTGTGTGTGTGTGAGATGTAATATGGAGATGAGACCTTAAGGCCTCCTTCATGCCAGGCAAATCATCTACATGTGCTATATCCTTATAAAAACTCCACAACACGTATGAATATATGTATGTATATATGTGTGCAACATATGTATGTATACATGCCACACCACATGCATCAAAGTCAGAGGACAGTTTGTGATAGTTGGTCTCTTTCTGCCTTATGATTTTTGGGGATCAAAGTCAAGCGGCGTGCTTGGTGGCAAGTGTCTTTACTCTTCAGGCTCTTCTTTTTATTTTCCTATTTTGAGACAGGGCCTCTCACCAATTGACCCGGCTGGCTTTAAACTCAGTCGGGCAGCCCAGGATGGCCTAAACTCTCAATTCCCCTGCCTTAGCCTCCCAAGCACTCAGAAGTAGAGGCCTGCTACCACCAGGCCTAGCCTAGTTAAGATGCTAAATCCACAGAGACACTGCTCCTTTGAGCCCTGACTCAGCCAGTGGTTGACTAATTTACTGGCCAGGAGGAGCGGTCAATGGAAAGAGATGCAGGTACTATTTTCACAGGAAGTGGAGTTGTCTGGGCTCAGTGACAGTAATACAAGTCAAAGAGGTAACCACTGGGATCCCAAGAAGGTAGTGGTGTTAATTTACCCTTCGGCCAACAACTTAGATTAGAACTAATCATTCAGTCTCATCTGCTACCATAAAAGCTATTTCAAGGCAGGCATGTCCCATTTATCTTTGTATTGCTTTCAATCCCATGAATACTGGCTAAGGGAATCAATAAGGAGATAAAGGGGAAAAAAGGGGGGGAAATCGGAGTTTTCATCCTCAACCAATGAAAACCCGCTTTAAAATCGCAATCAAACCCAAATCTATTTTGTTACTGTCTTCAGTGACTTTAGCACCAATGAGCTAACACAAGACTACACTGGGCCTGTTGGCAGAGCGTAGAAGCCAGATTGGCTATGCTGGGACTAAGGAGTTACTTTCTCCGTGGGGCAACATCAAACC
>JADRCD010197147.1:19682-32261 GCA_019843815.1 Montemys delectorum | reverse complement strand
GAAGGAAGGAAGGAAGGAAGGAAGGAAGGAAGGAAGGAAGGAAGGAAGGAAGGAAGGAAAGGAACGGATTGCTGGTGTGTACCACAGCATAGATAAGTCTCCAAATGACACCTTAGTCAGTTATCCAGAAAGGTGGGAAGCCATGTTGTATACATACGGATGGATGGATATAGATAACAGATAGGTAGCTGACAGGAGACAGAGGAGAGATGGGTGGGTGTACTGTAGCTGATGTGGGTACAGATATAAAGAGAAAGCCAGAGTCTGTTGTGAGAATTGGCTCGTAGCATTATGGCGACAGAGATGATATGTTGCCATATCACCTGGTGGCCACAAGATGGGGACCTAGAGCTGCTGGCTCTAACTCAGCCTGATTCCAAAGGCTTGGAAAGCTGGGTGGGGGTGGGTAACATTGGCACTGTAAGCCCTGGAGATGGCAGATCCAGGGATAGGAAACAGGGGCTGGCCTAGCTGAGGAAAAGAGGCGCCATACCTCTGCACTTTTGTCCTATGTAAGCCTCAGGCCTGGGATGACATCCACCTACAACAGTGAGGACAGATCCCACCTACAGATCAAACTCAGTCTACCAGTTTGATACTAATCTCTTGCAGAAATATCCTCATAAGCCCAGAGATCTTGTTGACAGGTGCTATGGCTGGCTTAGCATAGTCAACCTGACCTGTGAAATTACTGCCACATAGAAGATAAATGAAGAAATCAGTCACAAACGGGGCTCACCCTGTGTAAATCCTTTCCTACGAAGTTCACAAGTAGGTAAGCTAATCTCTGGTGATGAAAATCAGAATAATTTCTGTGTGAGGAGAATTTACTAGAAAGTAGCACAAAGAAATTTTGGAAGATGATGAAAATATTTTCTATGTTGATTTAAGAGCTGTTTCATAGGTTGGCACATTTGTTAAAAGTTATCAATGTGCATACATGTCAGCATATTTCTTTGCATAAGCTATACCTCATTAAATCTGAATTTTAGGGCAGAGCAGATGGTTCTGTGTGTGAAAAGGACTTGGTGCGCAAATGTGAGGACCCGATCTTGGATTCCAAAAGTCCATGAAATGCTGGTGCCATAGCACATCTCTCGCCGGTGTGCCTCCTGTAAGATGGGAGGTGGAGACAGGAGAATCCTGGGATGCTCCAGCCAGCTAGCCCAGTGTCCGAAGCTGTGAACAGCTGAGACTGTCCTGACCTCTACTGGTTCACTGTGGCACAGACGTGCCTCTCTCTCTGTCTCTCTGTTTTTCTCTCTCCTCCTCTTCTTCCTTCCTCCCTCCCCCTTCCTCCCTCTCCCCCCCCCCAAGTTTCTTTCCCTCCCTTCCTTCCCATCCCTCCCTCTCTCCCTCCTCTTTCTCTCTCAAACATGCACACACATTTGGGAAAAAAAAAACCCTGTATTTTAAAGTAATTTTTGGAATTAAACCTTAAATTCAATCACGAATATTATTGTAATAATTTTATTTCTGTGGTTCTTCTGCTGTGGTTAACAGAGAAGCCATATGTAGCCAGGGGCAAACATGCCCAGGCCTTCTAAAGCTTGAGTGGAGTTTTAAGGCTTATTGTGATCAACAAGACATAATTTCACAAATGTAAATTAGGCATGAATGTGGTTTAAAATTATAAATATTATCGAATTATTTTTGAAGAAGCTGACAAATATCACAAACATTACCTATTTTTTGAAACATTTTCTGCCTGAAGCCCTGCTTTGCCTATGTGTTTTGGCTGCATGATATTTGATTGCCTGTTCACATAGCAGCAGGTTTATAGTGTTTTCTCCAGAAAGATGACTCACTCTTCTGGAAGAGTTAGTATAATTTTTGTTGTTCTTTTTGAGTCAAGAGTCTCACTGGGTGGCCCTGGGTGGCCTAGAACTCATTACAAAGACTAAGCTAGTGATTCTCCTGCCTCTGACTTCTGAATGCTCAGATCATACGTGCACACCACCACACCCAGCTTGAAATAACTATTTTATGATTCATTGTTGGACTGCATAAGAGGCACAACTTTGCCCACAGAAACCTTTGCAAGTGTCCTGCAGGCCTTGTAGGAATTCTTTCATGGGACTCCTGTACAAGTGCACAGTAGTATTTACAATTGAGTAGGCTACATTATAGAATGTGTTTCTGAAAAAAGAACGCTTTTATTTTGGTTAAATACCTGTTAGAGTCACATCCTGAGCTTAGCTTTGTCTTTGTCTAAGAAAGTATATCAGAGTTCTCTGTGAGCCAGCTTTTGCTGTTGGCATCTCTACCAACATCATTTTGGTGCTGGGTACACACTCTTATCACAACTGGACTACCAGTCCACACCTCTATGTCAGCATGTGGGGTTGATGTATGAATGATGCCAGGATTATTGAAAGCTGTTCCTGCACCAGGCCACCTTGCAATAACATTTCCACAGAAGGGATGGCAAGTAGATTCCTCCCATTAACCCCAAACTACAAGAATCCCAAGCTCTGCCCCTCCAGCTCCTCTCCCCCTCAGCCAAATTCAAGTAATGCCCAACACTACCCAGCAGAACACAGTCTCAGTAATTATACGACCAAGAGACATTTGATAAAGAGATAGCCCTCTAACTGTGCTTCTGATAAATGTCACACTACTCCAAACTATACAGCACTGTGACATTTTAACACATTGCTAGGTCTCTTCAAGGAGCCTGGGAAAGAGCTTGTGTATGTGGGTGGTCCTGAAGATTCCTTTCATTGAATGGGTTTCTGTCTCTAATCCTTTGCCACTTGTAGAGCAAGCATGCCTCTCATTCCAGTCATGCAGAAGCAGCAGCCATTTCCTTTTTCTTAAAAAGAAAAATAAATCAGAAGTGTGTGTGTGAGAGAGAGAGAGAGGGAGGAGAGAGAGAGAGAGAGAGACAGAGAGAGAGAGAGAGAGAGAGAGAGAGAGAGAGAGAGAGAGGAAAGAGAGAGAAGATATCCAGTTCTTTTAAAAATAAGAATGAGCAAGCTTTCTAACACATTCCAAACCTCAAATGTGTCCCACAATAAATAATTCAGAGGATGCCAAAGAAAGTAAACCCCTATGCAGAGAGTGCAATAAGTTGTACTGCAGAGACCCCTGTGGGAGATGGCGAGCTTACTGGAGACCAAAAGACTAGTGAGGTGAACAGAGTGTTTGTGGAATTAGCCTGGGCGCCACCAGCAGATGAAGAAAATGTGCTGTGTAGACACAGTGCAGTTTCAAAATTTAGAGCATGCATATATGTGTGTCTGTATGCGAGTTTGTGTATATGAACACAGGGCCTGCAGGGACCGTGGAGCTGGACTGACAGATAGCTGTGAGCTACCTGATGTGGTTAACTCAGGTCCTCTGCAGGAGCAGTATGTGCTCTTAACCTCAGAGCCCTGTCTCCAGCCTTACAGTGATTTTGTCCAGTCATGAGGAAGAATGAAGTCCTTTTGTTTGTAGGGAAAAGCCTAGAATTGTAAACCATTGCACCATAAGGAGTTACTTCTCAGGGGAGCAACAAAAGACTCATGGCATTTTATGTTTTCTCTCAGGTATGGAAATTATGGTAAAAAATAAAGGATGTGGAATTAACAGGGGAACTGTTAGAAACACAGAAGGAGAGAGAAGAGGGAGGAGAGCCGTGGAGTAGGAATAGAATGTGAGTTATGGAAATGGAACCCCCTAGAGCAGCGAGTTCTCAACCTGTTGATCAAAACCACCTTGGAGGTCTAATAAATGACCTTTTCATAGGGGTTACCTAAGACATTGGAAAACATGTTTTCATTACAGTTCATAACAGTAACAAAATTGCAGTTATGAAGTAACAACGTAAATAATTGTATGGTTGGGGGTCATCACAACATGAGGAACTGTGTTAAAGGGTCACAGTTGAAAACCACTGCTCTGGAGTGTACAGTTAATATGTGATACTTAAAACTTAGAAGTTATATTCATTCTGTATTATAGTCTGCTAAGTATGTATTGAAACAATACACATGCTTCAATTAAAAATACCTTATTGTTAAAACTGCTAAGAACCATCTAAGTTTTAATCATAATTTTTTGGGGGTACTGATGTCTACTGATCAAATAGGGCATGGGGCACCAAAGTCTGGGGTAGTTTGGGCAAGTTCCTAAGTCAGCAGTGATATTTGATGGATCAATTGACTCCCCCTTTCACAAAGATTTATCTGTAGCAGTTGGATACCACAAGATTCAGTTGGGTACCACTTTATCCACAGCAGAACATCTTTCAAATTCAAAAACAACCTTCTCAGACTGCTGCTGCTGTAGCTGCTGTTCCTGAATGTTAATGGCACATTCCTGACCCAGCACTGTGCACAGCATCTCCTGGGGTAGACGCCATCTCGGGAGAAGCACTTTCTTTGCTCCTCCACAAGGAGCTCCTTCTGCATTCGACTTCTATGATGTGTTTTGAACCGTTCAGTTAGGTGACCAGGCTCCACTTCCGACTCTAGTCCTCACTATTCTGCCCTATCTGCAGATGCTCATTCAAGTCTTTGAACCCTTTGATGTCATTCATTTTAGAAAAAAAAAGTCTAAACTCCCATGAATGATAACTCTCTTAATCAGGGTATCTATTCCTGCACAAACATTGTGACCAAGAAACAAGTTGGGGAGGAAAGGGTTTATTCAGCTTACACTTCCACATTGCTGTTCATCACCAAAGGAAGTCAGGACTGGAACTCAGGCAGGTCAGGAAGCAGGAGCTGGTGCAGAGTTCATGGAGGGATGTTCCTTACTGGCTTGCTTCCCCTGACTTCCTCAGCTTGATTTCTTATGGAACCCAAGTCCAGGCATGGTACCACCCATAAGGGGCCCTCCCACCCTTGATCAATAACTGAGAAAATGCCTTACAGCTGGATCTCATGGAAGAAGCATTTCCTCAAGGGAGGATCTCTTTCTGTGATAACTCCAGCCTGTGTCAAGTTGACACACAAAACCAGCCAGTACAATAACATTTTGACCTCCAATGAATCAATTTCTTTACTTTTTTTTTTGACACAGAGTCTCATATAGCCTAAGCTTCAAACTCACTATGGCACTAAGGCTGGCTGTTCTAGTTGGCTTTTTGTAGCTGTGATACAACACTAGCCAACATGGGGGGTGTCTATCTCACCCCAAAGTTTACAGTCCAGTTGAGGAACACCAAGACAGGAACTCCAAGGGAGCAGAAACTATGAAGAAATTCTGCTTGTTTGTTTTTCCTCCCTCTTGCTTAGCAACTTTCTTAGACAGCCCAGACACACCCTGCCTAGGGATGGCACCACTCAACATGGGCCCTCTGAAAGCAATTATCAACACTTTCCTGGTTTCTGAAGTTACTCCACGTTATGTACTTGGAGCTCAGAACTACAAATAAGGAGGGTGTGAGCAGGGCCGGAGGTCCGCGCACTGTACTGACAATTCTAGAGTTTGGGTTTTTTTAATATAAAATACAGAAATATTATAAGAATATGTTTTCATTTTAATCCCAGGTGTGGGACATGGGGCTGTTTCAGATTGTCCACAGCAGCTGACTATGAGTTGCCTCATGCTCTAGCAAGGGCATGATTTTGCCAGCTGCGATTAGTCTCTGCGGGTATGTGACATTTGGAATGTGAGGACTTTTCGAGGGTAAAGAAGCCCTGAAAGGTAGGATGGGTTGTTGGTTATCGGTTGGCTGCCCAGAAGTCACCACTCCTTTTATCCCATTTAATATCTTTCATTTTCTTGAACACAATATTTAGCTTCATTGCACTTCCTAGTGCCCCTTTTCTCCTTGGACCATACATTTTGTATTTTTCCCTCCTCAACTTACTTGATTTCATCAAAACACTCTTCATAAGAGTGAAACACATGATAGAGTCTATATGAGTTAAGGTTTTACTGCTGTGAACAGATACCATTTATTTGGGGCTGGCTTACAGGTTCAGAGGTTCAGTCCATTATCATCAAGGCAGGAACATGGTAGCATCCAGGCAGACATGGTGCAGGAGGAGCTGAAAGTTCTATATCTTTGTCTGAAGGCTGTTAGAAGTAATACTAACTTCCAGGCAGCTAGGACAAGAATCTTAAGCCCATGCCCACAGTGACACACCTACTCCAACAAGCCCACACCTCCTAATAGTGCCATTCCCTGGGTCAGGCACATACAAACCATCACACAGGCTGCTTTGGGATTTCTTTTCCCAATGTAACTAATCTAAAGCTCTTCACTTTAGCCTCAGGCAGACTCTTCAGACAAGGGCAAAAAACAGCCAAATTTTTCACCAAAACACCATTAGAATGATCTCTAGACAACATAATACTTCTTCTCTGAATTTTTTTGAGCCAGGCCCCCACAAATCAAATCACCCTTAGCACTGAGTCTTAGTCTTCTATATTCCTGTTAAGATGGCCCATCAAGTCCCACTTAAAGCATTCCACAGCTTCCTAATCCAAAGTTCCAAAATCCACATCCTCCAAATAAGATCATGATCAGGCCTACCACAGGAAGACCTGACTTCTGGTATCAACTTCTATTTTAGGGTTTCCATTTCTGTGAAGAGACATCATGACCAAGGCAACTCTTAAAGAAGGAAAACATGTAGCTGGGGCTGGCTTACAGATTCACAGGCTTAGTCCATTATCATCATGTCTAGAAGCATGACAGTGTGCAGGCAGGCATGGTGGTAGAGGAGCTGAGAGTTCTACATATTGATCTGCAGGCAGCTAGGAGAGACCTTGTCTTACCCTGGGCATAGCTTGAGCATATACAATCTCAAAGCACACCTCCACAGCACCATATTCCCTCCAATAAGGCTATACCTACTCTTACAATGCCACACTTAATAGTGCCACTCCCAATGGCCAAGCATTCAAACACATGAGTCTATGGAGTCCATACCTATTCAAACCACCACAGCAGTTTGGATGAATCTAGAAATGTATTAATTTCTTTTATGTTTTCTAACTTAATAAGTATAGGTGTTTAAAGCATTCTCTAAGAATACTCTGAATTAATTTACTGTCTCTTATAATGTGTCCCTATTTATAACAGACTCTGTTAACCTGGGTTAGTTCTTTCTCTCTTTTGGTTAATTGGGCTTAAGATTTGTTGATCTTGTTAATCTTTTAATCAGTCAGCTCTTAGATTCATTGATTCTTTGTATTTTCTTTGTTACTAGTTTATTAATTTTTATTTTTCAAAATTCTTTTTTATTAGATATTTTCTTTATTTACATTTCAAATGATATCTCCATCTGCTCTCCTGGTTTCCCCTCTGACTAAAAATAAAACAAAAATAACCCCTGTTCCCTCCCCCTTCCCCCTGCTCACCAACCCATCCTCTCCCACTTCCTGGCCCTGGCATTCCCCTACACTAGAGCATAGAACCTTCACAGGGCCAAGGGCCTCTCCTCCCATTGATGACCAACTAGACCATCCTCTGCTATACATATGCTACTGGAGCCATGAGTCCCCCATGTGTACTCTTTGGTTGGAGTTTTAGTCCCTGGCAGCTCTGAGGGTACTAGTTCGTTCATATTGTTGTTCATCCTAAGGAGCTGAAAACCCTTTAGCTCCTTGGGTCCTTTCTCTAGCTCCTTCATTGGAGACCCTGTGCTCAGTCCAATGGATGGCTGTGAGCCTCTACTTCTGTATTAGTCAAACACTGTCAGAGCCCCTCAGGAGACAGCTATATCAGGCTCCTGTCAGCCAGCACTTACTGGCATCCACAATAGTGTCTAGATTTGATGATTGAATATGGGAAGGATTCCCAGGTGGAACAGTCTCTGTATTGTCCTTCCTTCAGTCTCTGCTCCATAGTTAGTTTCTGCAACTCCTTCCATGGGTATTTTGTTCCTCATTTTAAGAAGGAATGAAGTATCCACACTTTGGTCTTCCTTCTTCTTGAGCTTCTTGTGGTTTGTGGATTGTATTTTGGGTATTCTGAGCTTCTGAGCTAATATCTACTTATCAGAGAGTGCATGCCATGTGTGTTCTTTTGTGATTGGGTTACCTCACTCAGGATGATATTCCAAACTTTTGAGTTGCATCATTAACTAGCTTTTGTGCTCTTTCTGATTTTGTTTGTTTGTTTGTTTGTTGTTGTTGTTGTTGTTGGGTTTTTTGTTTTGTTTTGTTTTGTTTTGAGACAGGGTATCTTTGTGTAGCCTGGCTGTCTTGGAACTCACTCTGTAGACCAGGCTAGCCTCAAACTCAGAGATCCACTTGCCTCTGCCTCCTAAGTGCTGGGATTAAAGGCATGCACATGGGATTAAAGGCCACCACTGCCTGGCTTTGTTTGTTGTTTTTTATTTTATTTATTTATTTTTAAATACAGCCACTTAGACCTATAATTTTCCCTCACAGGACTGCTTTTAATGTATTCCAGAGGTTTTCTTGTGTTGCCATTTTCATTTAATTCCAGACATTTTGGGGTTCCTTTTTTATTTCATATTTGACTCGTTCATTATTCAGTGATGTGTTCCTAAATTTCTATGTGTTTGAGTAATTATTAGAGATGTATTTGCTGCTGGTTTGATTGCACTGTGGTCAGAAAGAATGCATAGAATCATTTCAATTTTCTTAATTTATTAAGATTTATTTTTTCCCAAGATGTGATCTGTTTGGGAGATGCTCCTGTGCGTGCTGAGTAGATTATGAGTTCATGGTGTTTGGATGGATACCTATTTTATCTAGCTTATGTATAATGTTATTCAATTTTTATGTTCCTGTTTATTTTTTGTCTTGATGAACTATTATAGAAGGTAGGATATTCAAGTCACCTACTTCTTACTGAGCTTCAGTTCATCTGTGCCTCTAATCCTAGCAATGTACTTTTTATGAAATTAGTTGTGTCAAGCCTTGGTGCCCGTCTGTCCTTGGTTGTGGTGTCTTCTTGCTTCACTGTTCTCCTGACTAGAATGAGACATCCTTCTTTATCTTCTCTGATAAATTTTGGTCTGAAGTCTATTTTGTTGAATATTAGGACAGTGACACCTGTTTGAATCCTGGGTGTCTCAGTTAGGGTTTCCATTGCAGTGACAAGACACCATGACCAAGGCAACTCTTATAAAGGTCAACATTTAATTGGAGCTGGTTCAGAAGTTCAGTTCATTATCATCAAGGCTGGGAGCATGGCAACGTCCAGGCAGGCATGGCTCTGGTCTACTATTTTCATCCAAAGGAAGCTAGGAGCAGACTGTCTTCCAGGGAGCTGGGAGGAGGGTCTCAAAGCCCACCTCCACAGTGACACACCTACTCCAACAAGGCCACACCTCCTAATAGTGCCCCTTCCTGGGCCAAGTATATTCAAAACACCACACTAGTCCTATGTACTTAGAATACACTTTCCCACCCTTTCACTTTAGGATGAACTTCTTGTGGACAGAAGAAAGATGGATGTAGTTTCTTAATCCATTCAGCAAATCTCTGCCTTTTAGTTAGAGTTGAGCCCTTTAACCTTTAAAGTTGTTACTGGGAAGCATGTGTTGACTGCAGTTGTTGTATTTATTTTGACTGTTTATATTCTCAGTCCCACTTTATATTTCAATGATTATAGCTTCATTTGTTTTCTTTCTATAGTCTCCTGCCTATGCTTATTTCCCTTCTCAGTCCAAAATATTAGTTCCTGTGGTCTCTGTAGGGCTGGTTTGGTGGGCATGTATTCGTTCAGTTTGTTTATCACATGGTAACAGGTTTCTCTTCATCCTTCAGCTATGGCAGGGAGTTTTGCCAGATACTCTAGTCTAATCTTTGAGTGCATTGTTTCAGATTCTTCTAGCTTTTAATTTTTTTTATCAGCTGCTATTGTGATGTGGTTTTATTAATATTTGACTTGTGTTTTTTTCTTGTAGGTTTAAATATTCTTTCTTTGTTCTGTATGTTTAGTGTTTGAACTATAACATAACACAGGGAATGTCTTTTCTGGTCATGTCTATGGTGGTGTTCTGTGTGTCTCTTGTGTTTGTATGAGTGTGTCTTTTCTTAATTTGGGATTTTTTCTATGATCTTGATGATATGGTCTGCGCTATCGACCTGGGATTCTACTCCTTCATCTGTGCCTATAATTTGAAGATTTGGTCTTTTCATGGTGTTGAATAGTTCTTACATGTTTCGTTTGTGTGTTTAAAAGTTTTTATATTCTTTGCTTGAGTGCTTGTATACATTATATTTGTCATACCCCTCTACTCTGGGGGGGGGGTCTCTGCAAACACAACCAGCAGAGTGTTGGTCCAGGAATGACAGGAGGAGATTTGACTAAACATGGCTCAGTAGCATGTGTTAATTCAAACTTTGGGAGCCTGACCTTGGGCAGTTTATTTTAGCCGTATTTAAGTGCAGCCCAATTTGTAAAGCAGTTTCCTGGTGATAATTGATTCAATCCTGTGTGAACAACAAACCTTGAGAGTTTACATCAGAACTCTTGCACAGTACCAGTAGCCTCTTCCATGAAGAGGAGCTGAGGAAGCAGCTGGGGGTAGACAGCGCTCCCCGCAGCGTCTCAGGGAGAACACAAAACTATAGATCGAGCTGAACAGGAGTTTGGGGGAGCTGGTTTGCTCCAGCCACACAGATGGTTCTGAGGTTATTTATTAACTACATCCATTCCTGGCCTTCTGGGCAGGAGACAGGTTATACATCCCTGCATACTTAACATTCCTCTTTCTGTATTGCTTATCTGTGAGCTCAAGGACTTGCAACCTTCCTAAAAGCTGTTTTATCTTCAAGTCCCCATATTCTATCTCTGGCTTGATCCATTGTATTTGGGAACATTTTGGCTTGAGTTGTCTTCAGTATTTCTATCTCTTTACTGAATTCTTTTCTCAAATCCTGACTGGTCTTCCTCATTATATTCAGCCACATATTTGTGTCTTCTTGGGTATCACGTGGTTGTTGCTGTTTGTGTCTTCTTTACATTTCTTGTATTCTTTCATCAAATTTATGATCTTTCAAATCCTGTGACGGGATTCATCTAGGTGATTCTCATTGGAGACTATTTTCTAGGACTAGTGGGTTAGGGGCAGGGGACTATGCTGTCTTGACCTTTCATATTATTTATGTTTTTGTGCTATATCCTGGGATGTGGACTTCTTTCCTGGTTCTGTATCTGATGTGGGATTCTAGCTTGCTTCAGGGATAGTGCAGGAGCTGGTGCAGGAGCTACAGGACCAGATCTAGGCTTGGAAGTATTGAATGGGTCTGAGCAGACCCACTGGGGAAAGCTGGTGTACAAGCTACACATTGGGAGGCTGACCTGGCAGTGTGGAGATGGCACGGCCAGGCTTGAGAGACTCCTCAGGAAAATCTGGTGGACAAGGTGTGACTTGAGCTGGGCCTCTAGTTTTTGAAGGCTTTTATCATGACAGAATGTTGAACCTTATCAAAAATCTTTTCTGCAACTATTGACATGGTTATTAATTTCTGAGTCTATTTACACTATGCATTTTATTAACTGATTTACATATATTGCACCTCTCATATATTAGAGATCCCTGTATCATCAGAATAAAGCCAATTTGATTATAATGAGTGATTCCTTTGAGGTATCTTGATCTGATTTGCCAGTATTTTATTGAGAGTTTTTGCATTTATGTTCTTTGGGAAGCTTGGTCTACAGTGTATGCTTGCTTGTGGGCATGCATGTGCCTGGACATGGGCATAATACCAGCCCTGCAAAAGGACTGATAATTTTGTTTTGTTTGTTGTTGTGTTGTTTTTATAGAGTCATTGGAAAGCATGGTTTAGTTTGTTGGAGGTCTGATAAAATTCAGCAGTGCATTTATCTGGCAGACTGTCTTAGTTAAGAGGCTTTTTTGTTTTTGCTTTGTTTTTAATTTCTGCTTAAACCTCCTTCCTCATTAGAGATCTATTAGATTGTTTATCTATTAAGTTGTTTAATCTTGATAGTTCATACACATTTCAAAATTCATTTATGTCTTTTACATTTTTCCAACTCTGAAACAGTAAGCCAGCTCCAATTACATGTTTTCCTTTAAATGTTGCCTTGGTCCTGGTGTCTCTTCACAGCAATGGAAACCCTAAGACAAGGAACTTTTACACACTGCTGATAGGAATGGAAACTAGTTTAGCCACTATGGAAATCAAAACAGATAGTCCTCCAAAATAAGTAGCAACATAAGAACCTCATGATCACTCTATGATCCACTCTGCTCCTCTGGGGTGCGTGCCTAACACTAAATAAGCAAATCAAGGAGACACTTGGACATCCATGTTTATTGCAACACCGTTTATAGCATCTAAGATGTGTAATCAGGCTAGTTGCCCACCAGTGTATAAACAGTTAAATAAAATGTGGTGTACATACTCATAGTTGTTCATATAGTCATAAGGAAGATGGAATTATGCCATCTTCAAGAAAATTGGGAAAGCCAAACTCAGAAGAAAAAATATCTCATGTTTTCTTTCATATGCAAAATCTGGGATCTCTCACCTACCTGTCTCCCATCTATCTGTCTCCCATCTGTCTCCCATCTATCTGTTTCCCATCTATCTGTCTCCCATCTATCTGTCTCCCATCTATCTGTCTGTCTCTCATCTATCTATCTGTCTCCCATCTATCTGTCTCCCATCTATCTGTCTCCCATCTAT
>JADRCD010197147.1:0-19672 GCA_019843815.1 Montemys delectorum | reverse complement strand
ATCTGTCTCCCATCTATCTGTCTCCCATCTATCTGTCTCCCATCTATATAATGTGGGAGGCAGGAAGAGACTCAAAGAGAGAGCAGGAAGGGGAGAGGGGCCAAGGAGATTAATAGGAAGGAATGAAAGAAAGAAAGATAAATGCCATATTTTCTCTCATATATAGAATCTAGGTAAAAATATTTATTTATGTGTCCCATAAAAGCAGAAGGAGAATTGTAAGAGAGGAAGAGGAGGTGGGCCATTGTGAAGGAAAGCGGGATGGTGGAAGGTAATGGTGAGCAAATATGACCAAAGTATAATAATGTGCAAGTATTAAAAATCTTATAATCAATTCCCTATTTTATTTTTTATTGATTCTTTGTGAATATTACATCATGTGCCCGAATCACACTCATTTTCCAGTCTTTCTATGTCTGCCCTTCACCCTTGTATCCTCCCCCACCAGAAGAAAAACAAAAAATAAAAACATCTCACTGTGGAAGCTGCAGTGTGTCACGGGTGTGTCACAGTAGGCTCACTTGCGAATGCTCACTTGCAAATGTTCACTGCAATGAGTCATTGGTCTGGTTTGAGACATCTGACTTTTGTAATACCATCAATAGTGGAGCCTCACTGAGATTCCTCTCAGATAGCCTGCTGTTTCTCTGAGGCATGGAGATCCTTTCTCACACTCCAGCGGATCATAGGTTGGTAGATGTTGGGATGGGCCAGCTCAAAGCCCAGGATCTGGGTTTGATGGAGCTGAGTTCATCAGCCTGCCAGCTCTCCTGCATCTTCACCAATGGGGTCAGCTATCTCAGATTGCCCAAGTACAGGGCCAACTCTTCCATGCCCACGACACCAGGGCTAGCTCTCTGACACTTCCCAGGAGAGAGGCAGGACCAGCTCTCCCACACTGTCATAGTTAGGGTTTTATTGCTGTGAAGGGACACCATGACCAAGGCAAGTCTTATAAAGGACAACATTTAATTGGGGGTGGCATACAGGTTCAGAGGTTCAGTCCATTATCATCAAGGTGAGAACATGACAACGTCTAAGTAGCAATGTCCAAGTAGGTCAAGTAGGCACGGGGGCAGGAGGAGCTGAGAGTTCTACATCTTCATCTGAAGGCTGCTAGCAGAATACTGCTTCCAGGCAGCTAGGATGAGGGTCTTAAAGTCCACACCCACAGTGACACACTTACATCAACAGGGCCTCACCTATTCCAACAAGGCCACACATCCTAATAGTGCCACTTCCTGGGACAAGCCATATACAAACCATCACACACACTAGCACCCTCAGGGCCAGATCTCCTGTGCTGCCCTGGGGAGGGGTCAAGGACAGCTCTCTTGTACCCATGCCACCAGGGCAGCTCTCCTGGGCTGCCTAGGAAAGGGGTAGGGCTGGCTCTCCTGTACACCTTACTGTCCACTCACTGGCCAGTAAGGGGCAGGGCTGACTGGGCACCAACATAGCCTCAGGCAGTAGCCAAGATTAGGAATATTAGGATGGCCTTTAGTGGTAAAAACAGGCCCTGGACATCAAAACAGACCCCGATTGTGATAGGACTGTAGACCCAGACATGGCTTCTGGCAGCAGCATGGTTCTGGATGTCACCATGACCTCAGGTAGCAGCACAGACCACTCACATCAGTATGTTCCCTGACAGCAGCAAGCTCCTCAGACATGCACATGGTCTTGGGTGGTAACCCAGACCACAGACATCTGCATGACCTTTGGTGGTAACTTGGACCATCCGCTTGACACATACCTTGGCTACAGCGGGACCATGAACCCAAACGTGGCCTTCAGTGACCTCAGATGGCAGCACAGGCCACTCAGATCACATTGGCCCCCGACATCAACAAGGTCTTGGGCAGAAGCCCAGACTACAGACATCCAAATGGACTTTGGTTGCAGCATAAGCCATAGGCATCCACACATCTCAGCTGTGGTAGGGTCACAGACCCAGATCGGGCCTTTTGGTGACAGCCTGGCCCTGGCCATCACCATGGCCTCAGGTGGTTGTACAGGCGTCTTATATCCACCTGGTCTTCACCACCACCAGGTCTCCAGTTCAACCTCTCTCCACAGTGGTCTTTGCTTTCTCTCCCATCTCTCCAACACATGTGTAATCATAATCAGAGTGCCTGACACACAGCCAGGGCAGGCGCTTGGGTGCCTTCTAGTCACCCTGGACCTCAGAGCTTTTTTTTTTTAATCCCCCTATTTTATATGCTAACTAAAGAAAAAATTGCAAGTTTTTGCAAATTACAATTATTTTGGGCATCATAATCCCTAACATTTGTGTGGTATTTATAATAAGCATACTTGCTTCCTATAATAGTCTAGAATTAGCAATATCTGCCAAGATTACTTGAAACTGAAAAGACATGCTCAACCAAACAAAGCAAACAAAACAACAAAACATTGTTGAGTTCATAAGGACCTAGTAGCAGGTTTGTCAACCAAATTGTCCCATATGAAGTCTTTTGAAATGGCATGCCTGTATCATGATAGTGTTGGCTGAAATGCATGCTGGGAAGAACTGAAGGGGGTTAGAAAGAGTTGGGCTTGCAGTGCGTATACCATAAGCCGGAAGTTTGCAGAAAAACAACCCCTGTATTTAGGCTTTGTTTAATGGGGCTGAGAGATGAATCCAAAGACCCACAGGATCCCACTTCTCTCCACTGACAGCAGCAACAGAGCGTTAGTGTCCAGTAAGGGTCCAAAGCTTCGTGGACACTTTCCCCACTTTCAAAGCCAGCCACTTCAGACCTGACTTGTAGACACCATGTTCGTGTTCAGGTCAAGGTCAACCCAAACCACCCCTAAAACCAAATGCTATGCATTTCAAACATTGTCAGAATATAAAGAGAATGACAGGCAGCAATGACATTCTGAACCATCCCTCCCCACTTTTGTTCCATTTACAGCAAGGAGTCTCCCCAGCTCCCTCCAAGACACATGCATCAGAGCTCTGCTCAGTTGTAGAAACCGACGTTTATCAGAGAACGAGTTTCTTTGAAACACAAAGCAGATGATTTTCCAGCCAGAGAAAGGGAACTATATAAAATTATGCCAAGAAGGAAATTGGAAAGTTGTAGCCTGACAGAAAATGAGCACAGTACCTGCTCTTGCCAGCTCAGGGAGGAAAAAAGTCTCATTACCTCAGGTGGTAGGAGGTGGAATATGGAATTTGGGCAACCATGGTTTCCAGTTAGAAGTGCCAGAGTTGCTGGGTTTAAAAGAAAAAATGGAGGAAGGAGGGAGGAAGGGAGAGAGAAGGACAGATTGAGCCCACAGACACAGACACAGAGAAAGACCAAGCCCTTTAACAAGAGGTTTATTACATAACAGGTACAGCAGAGGTCTGAGGCAGCACCTCCACCTCACTAGACAGAGCAAGGTGTCCACTTGTGACCGTTTCCAAGGAGTGGAGGAAGTGTGCACTGTGAGGGCTAAGGCTTGGCTGATATGTGCCTACATCACATGACTGGAGCCGGAGAGAGGGGTGTATTTAACTTAGGCTACTTGACAGGGGTCACTCTTTACCTAGATAGGGAAGTGGGGGCTGGTTAATGTGTGACTCACATTCATGCCATGTGGTAGTAGTCAAGTTGTCTGTCCCAAGCAGCAGGGGGTGGGGGCTGGATGCATTCTCTCTCTGCTGGCCTGGGGTCTCTAACACCAAGAACAACAGAAGACTCATTAGCACTCATTTTCCATACCTTGTGGTCACAGCTGCCACTATTGGGTTTAGGATATGAGGTTTCAACCTCCACTTACCAACAGCTCTCCTGAAATCAATAGAGGGTGGTAATTTAAAGTAATAGTCTTAAAGCTAATTGAACAAGTCACTTATCAGGCACTCGGACTAGGACATCATAAAGAATCTCATCCTAACCCTAAGCTGGGCCACGTGTCTAGCTGGAACAGCTCTGTCCATTTTCCAAGATGGTGGAATCCTCGGTCGTGTCAAGATGTTCTATCTTCCCAGTCCTGCTGTGAGCTGCCTTAGAGGAAATGAAGTCTTTATGATTTTAAGTTAGAACGTATCTCTTCATCTCAAGTTTCTTTCTTAAGATTTCCTAAAATACTTAAGAATAGCTGTAATAATTAAGTTTGCTGTTTGGTGAGGGTGACTTCTTTACCAGTGAAGGGCGGTGTAGGTTTGCCTTTCTCATGCTAGGTCCCCATGCCCATTAGGGTTGTAACTGGGCTTTTTTTCTTTGTCTTTGTCATTTCTTCCTCTACTGGGAGGGTTAGTAAAGAAATATGAAAATTGTTGAAGATTCAAAGTGACATCATTGACTTATTGTCTGACTCATTCTCTCAAAAAATGGCAACCAGTCTTTTCTGGAAGGGGTTAAGTCTTTGGAGGGAGGACTGGGAAGATGTCTCTGTGGGTAAAGTGCTTGTCACCAGCCTGAGGACAAAATTTCAGGTCCCTAGGACCTATATAAAGCTGGGCATGGCCGGGTAGTGGTGGCGCACACCTTTAATCCCAGCACTTGGGAGGCAGGGGCAGGTGGATTTCTGAGTTCGAGGCCAGCCTGGTCTACAGTATGAGTTCCAGGAGAGCTGGGGCTACACAGAGAAACCCTGTCCGAAAAACCAAAAAACAAAACAAAACAAAACAAAAAACAAACAAACAAAAACTAGGCATGGCAAAGTGAATATGCATCCCAGCTCTCCTATATAAAATGGGAGAGAGAAGCAGCAAAGTCCCTGGAAGTTCACAGGACAGCTATATTTATGGTAATGAATAACAGATCCTGTCTCAAACAAGGTAGACTATGAGGAATGACATCCAAGGTCATCCTCAGATCTCCACATGCATGCTCCACAGGCACACACCTACACATGCACACACAAATATATGTGCACAAACACAAACATTTTTTAATTTTTATAGTGGCAAAGGAAATTGGTTAGCTCTTTTTATAAGACTTCATGACTATATTTCCAGAATATTTTTAACAGCTGCCTTCCCAAGATTCTTTATATTGTGGCCTCAAAATAAGGTGAGTTATGTTTACAGTAAGCAAATGATTCTCTACAGAGGCCATCTGATGAAGATGCTCACAGCAGTACTTCTCAAAGGAGGTTTCTAGACCAGCTGACAGCCTCACAGAGAGTATGCTCTCCTGCACCAGAGCAACAGAAACAGGCTCTGGGCATAGCTCCTAATGCGTTCTCCGTGGCCCCGATGTACACTAACCTTTGGGTACCGCTTCCGTATGACAGTCTCAATGAAAACAAACTCCAACAGGAGTAACAAAGAAGCAGTGATGAGCTGAGGGCCGTTGCCCTGGCCACAGAAGCCGCTCACACACTCCTCCTGAGACTTTGTCAGTCTTTTCTTCATTCAGCCTCAGCATCTTGCGACTAGATCCTATTGTGTCCAAAAGGTTTCATATCGACCCAGAAGAACTCATAAGCCATCGTCTAACCTGACCAGGGAAGGTTTTAGATATGATCTCCCCAAGGAAGATGGCAGAATGCACACCGAGTGAGCAACTGCTGCCCTGGCATTTCATTCACAGCTTGTAAAGAACACAAATGAAAGATACAGTGTAAAGATAGTGGGGCAGGACGGAGCAGACGGAAGAATTCACACCAGGTGAACAAAAAGAGAGCTCTGGTGAAGGTGTAGCAAGATCAAAGGAACAATCAGAGAAAGACTGGGGATCCAGAGACTGGCAGCCAGGCAGAGCCATTACCATCTGTCCTGGCCAGTTTTAGTTCAGCTTGACACAAGCTAGAATTGTCAGAGAGAGAGGGAGCCTTAATTGAGAAAATGCTTCCATAATATCCAGCTACAGGCAAGCCTGTAGAGTGAGTGTTTCGTTAATTAGTGACTGATGGGAGATGGCCCAGCCCCTTTTGGATGATGCCCTTCCTGGGCTGGTGACCCTAGGTTCTTTAAGAAAGCAGGCTGAGAAAGCCAGTAAGTAGCACCCTTCCATGGCCTCTGCATCAGCTCCTGCCTCCAGGTTCGGACCCCATTTGGTTCCTTCAATGATGAACTACAATGTGGAAGTGTAAGCCAAATAAACCATTTCCTCCCTAACTTTTTTTTTTTTTTTTTGTCACAATGTTTCGTTGCAGCAATAGAAACGGTAATTAGGTCACTATGTCTTTCAAAGAAGAGATGGGGAGGAAAAAATGTCCCTGGAGAGCTTGTGGCCTTATGGGAGCCACTTTCAGGGAAAAGACCTGGCATGGGCACGAGGGAAAGAAATGTTCTAATGTAACTCTTTTAGACTCTCTCTTTGGATTTGACAAACTCAACTGGAGCCAGTGGAAAGGGAGCTCAGGTGAGAGATCCGCAGGGTGTTACCCCCTGGACTAGAGCAAAGCAGAAGGCTGAACTGGGTTGGGTGAACTGGGCAGGTAGTGAAAAATAAGGGTAGCCACGAACAGGACTTCAACGTTTGGACTCTGCTGAAGCTATGTTTTGGGAGAAGGTGTTGCCATTTCTTTCCTTAAAATCATTTTAATTACACTTTTGCCTGTTTACTTGGAGTGAATGAGAGGGAACCATGGCCAGTGTGTGCATGTGGAAGTTGGCAGCTTGCAAGGGTCATGTTTCTACTTCCACCATGGGAAGCCCAAGAATCAAACTCAGGCTTGGTGGCAAATGCTTTGCCCACCAAGCCATCTTGCTGGCACATCACTTCCCTCTTTATGAGAGACAGTATAAGGTTACACTCTGTCTTTTAATTTATTGAAGTAAATATTTGCTGTTGCAGCATCTTAGAAACCCTCATTGATGTCTGTAACTATCGTCAAATTACTTATAAGAATTATCGGAGACTTTTTTAGAAGTTTCGGTTGGGGGTGTCATTAGAATGATTTACGTTGTCAAATAGATTTAAGACATTGCCTTATATTCCACAAGAATGAATCATAGGAAGCATTAGCATATTTTAATTAAAAGATTGAAGTAGCACAATTATATCCAAATTACACTTTGTGATCTCCCTAATAGCTTTACAAGTAATTTTCAGATATATTTGAAACCTTGCCCAGAGGGTTTTACTTGGTATAAAACAACCAAAGAATTTTTAGCAACATTCACAGAAAGCTTCATAGAAACATCCAATTTTCTAAACCATGTCGAGATCAAGGTTTGGACATTTCGAGGATGTCTAATTAGTACTGAGACTATTACGCAGTCACCTCCTTGTTAGGTATTTATTAACTTGTGCATTATTTTTTGAGACAGGATCTTGTGTATCCCAGGCTGGCCTCAAACTTGCTGTGTAGCCATCTTGAACTTTTGATCCTCCTGTCTCTACCTCTGGAGTGCCGAGTTAACAGGTGTGAATCACAGCACCTAGCAGGATGCTGGGGATCAAACCCCGGGCTCTGTACATGCTAGGCAACAACACTACCACGGAGCTACATGAACATTGTCTCAACTTCATGGATAGAGACCAGTAAACCCGCAGAGTGCAGGGCCAGCCCTGCGCTGTGCTGCGGTTGGCCCTTGAGAACCGACTCTGTATTTCTTTCCCAGGTTGGTCTTTAGTGACTGTGCACTGATAGCTCTGTAGAAGAGGGGAGTTTAGGACAATGAAACCAACAAACGCTAACGGCATCCTCTCCCACTCCTTCCTTTCTGAAGCAGAGGCCCACCAGCCTGTAGTATCTCCCTTGGACCTTGTAGAGGCTGTAACGGGGTGTTTTGCTGTCTGCGGTTTGCTGGGGGAATGGCTCCTGCCATATGATTCCCTGGAATTTAACTATTTCAGTGAACTCTGCTGGCTTTATGAGACTGGCAATTTTCCTTGTTTTTGTACATTCAGTTAAGAATTGTCGGAAGGGATGCGTCTCCACCCGGTCTTCAGTGGCACTCTGTGCTAGGCCCCGAGCCTGTCATTCTCAGGAAGTGGCACCCTCTTTGAGTCATTTTCTCTCACCCTTATACTGCCCGTGCCCTGCACTCTGCCCAGCTAGTCTCAGTGGACTTTCTTCTGCCTCTCTGGCTACCCTTAAAAGCCTCCTGGCCCTAGACGCGGCCCCTCCCCCTGCTGCCTCATGAGCTGATTTTTTTTTAAAATCAATTTTAAGACATATGATTTTCCTTTGACCCATACTGTCCCTCTGCCTTCTCCTCACACAGTCCTGTCACTACCAGAAGGAAGAGTACAGCCTGGCATCACCCCACCACCACCACCACCACCACCACTCTCAGTTCAGAAGTCCCATGAGCTGTGGCCACAGGCCAAGATCCCAAATTAACCTATGCCATCATTTCCCTCCCAACACTTGAAACTGTAGCATGTTCTGGGCAGAATGCCAACGGCTTTCTATCCTGGGCCCTAACGGCCTTCATTACCTAAATAAAATGTTGCCTGAAATAGAAAAGTCAGATTTTTTTTTTAACTCTTTATTGACTTTTTCTTTATGTTACAAAGTGCACTTGGCAAGGATGATGCTTCCATGTAATATTTTCAAGGTTAGCCCAAGAATCACAATGGCTTAACAGACTCAAATACCAAGCAGTTTTGTAAACATTAAAAGAAGAAATCTCTTTATGTCAGCTTGACAATGGAAGTTCTGTGCAGCTGTAAATGCTACATGATTCTTTTCTGTTTTTGTTGTTGTGGTTTTTGTTTTTGTTTTGGTTTTTTTTTATCCAGCATAATATTTTTATTGATTGTACTATACTTGCCTCCCATTCCCCCCAGGTCCATTCTCTCACCACTGTACCCCAAAACAGAAGAAAATACACCAAGTCCAGTTTGTGTTACCCATACTCAAACACCCAGTGGCCAGTCGCTTAAAGATAACAGAGTCCATCCCCACCCCCCACCCCGCTAGAAGCCACCAACTGTGAAGAGCAACACTTTAGCAGCCCTAGCACAATTTTCAAGGACTCTCTTCAATGGCTTCCTGCTTAGACTTTTTTCTGGGAGTAGGTGTGTGGTGGGGACGGAGGCGATGGGGCTTCTGTTGTCACAGAAGCCTTCTATGTCTCTCATTCTCAACTGTGAGTCTGCAGTCAATCGACACCATACAAAAGAAGTTCCCCGGCCCATGACAGCCAGCAGCAGCATGGATCATGGACCTCAAAATGATCCCAGGTGGCGTCATAGACCAGGAACACCAACAAGGCCCTCTGCAGGAGCATGGGCCTCTGGTGGCAGCCCTGACCACAAACACCCATGTGTTCTCTAGCAATAGTATGGACCACAGATATCAACATGTCCCCATGGCAACCTCCCACCCCCACGGCAGCACTGACACCTTTGGCAGCAACCAGATGATGAGTATCATCAACACAGCACGCAGCAGCACCTGGTGATCTAATCCAGGTGATCCAGTCTTTCCAGGTGATCTAATCCAGGAAATGAACTGTTCACCATCTCAGACACCCTGTTTCTGCTCAGAGCCAAGGGAGATCTGTGGCTGGGCAATGTCCTGGGGGGCAGAGGCTATGAGAGCTCCAGGCTGCTGGCGCTACTCAGGAATCAGCATGCTCACCCATCCCCACCCCCACCCCCAGCTTCACCCCCATGTCTGTCGTCTGGCGCTCCATTCTGCTAACTCTGCCCAGCCTCTCCATCACGCATATATTCATCGAAGTAGCCTTACAAACTGCAGGGTCTCTGCTGTGGATATTTCTCAGATTGGTTTGATATTGTATATTGTGAGTGTCTGTTGTGTTTATATTTTGTAGAAGGGGTAATATGAAGAGTAGCTTATTATGGGTAGTTTTCTCCTATGTCTTAGTCAGTGTTCCATTGCTGTGAAAGGACACCATGAGTCTCTCAGGGAAAGCATTTAACTGGGGACTTGCTCACGGTTTCCACGTTAGTCCATTATCATCATGGCAGAGAGCAGCATGGCGGAATGCAAGGAGACATGGTGCTGAAGAAGAATTTAACAGCTACATTCTGACCTGTAGGCAAAGAGATTTGAGCCCTAGCATGGCTTTTTGAAACCTCAAAGCCCACTCATACACAGTGACACACTTTCTCAAACAAGGCCACCCTTCCTAATTTTTCTTTCTTTTTTTTAAAGATTTATTTTATTTATTTTATGTATATGAGTACACTGTAAATGGCCGTGAGCCATCATGTGTGTGGCTGCTGGAAATTGAACTCAGGACCTCTGCCGGTCCCACTCACTCCCGCCCTGCTCGCTCCAGCCAAATACACTGTAGCTGTCTTCAGACGCACCAGAAGAGGGTGTCAGATCTTATTACGGGTGGTTGTGAGCCACCATGTGGTTGCTGGGATCCGAACTCAGGACCTTAGGAAGAGCAGTCAGTGCTCTTACCCACTGAGCCATCTCGTCAGCCCCCTAATTTTTCTAATCCTTTCAAATAGTGTCACTCCCTGGTGACTAAGCCTAGGTGGGCCATTCTTATTCGAAACACCACATCTCTGATGGGACTATTCCAAGTGGCTTTTACCAGTTATTCATTACACTTTTCTTGGGAGGCATAGTCAAGAAATTGCTACCTCTAAGGATTGAGGGAAGAAAGATGAGGGAAGAACAGAGTTCAAGTGGGGCAGACACGGTCCCAGAATGAGAATCCTTAATGCTAACGTCTCATCTTCTTCAGTCTCCTTCCCTCCTTGGAAAGAGTCTTTCCTTTTCTTTCTCCAAATTTCTTTACTCCCCTTCTGTTTGTTTGTTTTTAGATATGTTTGTCTTACTATGCAATCCAGGCTGGTCTTTGACTTGTTATCTTTTTGCCTCAGCCTCCCAGTCACTGTGCATACATGCATAACTGTGTACACACATGCATGCTCTCAGTGCTTGTCCTCTCACAAAGTAAAGCCACAGAAATGGTTTGATGTAGTCAGAAAAGTTGCAGAGATTGGAAGAGGGGACTATTTTCTAACTAATTGTATCAATACTTTTATCTATTTTTATTATCCTACTAAATCTAGTGTATTATAACTATTTAAAACTCTTCTAAACATTAATTCACTTAAATGGAAATAAATAAAAACAAATAGGTAGAGAAAATAAAGTAAATAAAAATAAAATAAATATATATTGATACCAGTTGTAAAATGCTAATTTCTTTCCTTAAGATTTTCTTGATTGTTTTACCCCAACAAGGAGATCTCTATCATGGGAAGTAGAGTTTTAAACCTAAACTATTCATTCTCCTAGATATGAATCAATAGCTCTCACCCAGAGAGCTTGCCAGATTAGGATTCCTAATCATTTCAGAACCTTTTCTATTTTAAAGCCGAAAGGATTACAGACTCATCTACATTTTTATTGTAAATAATGTGTTCAGTTGTAGAACAATTGAAGACTTGTGTTCCTGGGCCTCTGAGACACAAAATAAAGCTGCCTGAATCAAATAGTCCAGGTGTGGGGAATTGTAATTTGGAATGAGCCTTAATAAAGGAATACCAATCAGCCAAGTGAGACCACGTTTAGTGTTGTGCTGGTGCGCTGGTTATGCCGTTTCAATTCACATCTTTCCTTAATCGTTCTCTCCCTACACATCTCACAAAAGGTTACTGAGAACACAGCGCCTGACCTAGAAGGAGACAAGAATATAAAGGTACAGGATGGGCTGGGGCTCCCCTGTCACCTCAGAGACAAGACCACAGTGACACTATGTTATAGTTTCTGTCCTGAGAAGATTCCAAAGGGCTGAGGCACACTATCACCATGCAGCAGAAGGACAGTGCACTTCAGAGGGAAAACTCATACTGATACTTTCAGGCGTCAATGTGGAGGCCAAGAACGTTTACGTTCTAGTAGAGACTCTGGCATGAGATTCCTAAGGAAGACCAGTGCATGCTTTCTCTCATAAGTGTATCGGTGTGAGCATATATATGAATGATACATAGCTCAGAAGAGGATGAAGACCAGTGGAAAGAAAAAGGCATAGTAATAGGGAGAGTGAACACTATTGTGATATAATATGTATATATATGCATACATGCACATATATACATATCTTGATAAATATACATATATATATACACACACACACATATATATCCCATTATTTTGTATGATAATTTTAAAAAGAAAAGAAGGAACTACTGTCATGGGAAGTCAGACAAATGTTGCTCACTTAGAGGAAGGACATGGAGAAACCACCTCCTGAATCAGGAGGGGAGCATCCTCAGAGGAATCAATGGAAAGGAGGACAAAGAGAGTTAGGGGTATAGAATCCATCCAATGAAAATAGAAACGAAAATCCATCAAAGGAAAAAGAAAAACATAGAGTTAAAAATAAAAATGTTGTCAAATGGAAAAGCAAAGCAAAACAAAACAAATCCCCGCAACACCAGTATAAGACGAAAGAAGGCGGCTCTTTCCCCGCAACACCAGTATAAGACGAAAGAAGGCGGCTCTTTCCCCGCAACACCAGTATAAGAAGAAAGAAGGTGGCTCTCTCCCTGGAGGGAAAATGAGAGGAGACAGCCAGGTGTAGTTTCTCTGTATGGATGGCCCTGCCCCTGCCCCACAGAATCACATCTTCCTGCGCATCTTGTGCCTCCCCATGCTTTTCTGTCCTTTGTGGGCCTCCTGCTTCTAGCTCTCAACCTGTTTGTTACATTGTTGCAGGAAACCGTGGTCTGGGGCAAATAGAGGACCAAGCACAGACCAACAACCAGGTGCGAGTCCGGCCGTGACCTCAGAATTTGAATCTGGGCAAGTCCCTCAGCCACTTATCTGTAAGGAGAATTTAATAAACTGTACAGCACAGCTGATGTGAGCAAAAAGTCCTTCGATGCCGTCCCTTCCCCGGACTGAGCCTCTTTACTCAGGCCTGAATAATGAGTCATACTGGAGAGACTGAGAGGGACAGTACATGAAACTAGAGAGATCTGATTTCCTACAGTTCCATATGTGGCTGACCACAAGTCATGGGACAGACACCAAGTTCTTAAGATTCCCTAGGCTATGAGCGCATAGATCCCTACCCAGAATTTAGGGGTGGGGGAAACAAATCCGTTCTTGATTTGAGCTCTCCTGAGAGTTCTTTTTTTTCTCCCTTTGTTGAATACTCTCCCATTTTTTGCACGTTGTAGTATGTTTCATGTCTGTGTGTGTGTGCTGTTGGAAGAGTGACTCGTGATAGCCATACTTTTAGTTTTGAATGAATGTGTCTTTTAATTTATACAGCAAACCAAAGTAAAAGAATAAAGAGCAAGAGCAAGAGATAGATAAATAGCAAAACATCATCAAATTACGGCTCAACATGTCCAGCAGAAATTGACGGGGGAGGTCCCTTTATGGCAGCCAGCTGGAGTTCCTCAGAGTCCCAGGCAGAGCGGAGTGTCCCTGTGGGAGAAGTTTCTTCATAAAAGAAGGAACGGCAACTGATAGAGATGCCATCATGAACTAGGCGCTCATGACATCCAAGAAACAGAATGGGGAAGTTGAGGCAGTCAATTGGAGGCCCTGATCGAGCTTTCTCTCTGGGGATAACTTGGAGCTTCCTGTTCCCACGGCAGGCGAGTTTACACTCCAATGTAAGCAAGAGTGACCTCTGTGGGAAATGCTCTGTCTCCTGAGTGTGTTCAAGGACATGTCGCCTTTACTCTCCAGCCATTTTGTTCTCTTTTTGTCCTTGTGACAGAGTTGGGGTGGGGAACTGCTCATCCTCAGCCTTGGACACACTGAAGCAAACATGCCTGGGTCTGAAATGGGGGTGGGGGGGATGAGCCTGTTTTCAGAGCATCTTCTCAGTGAGCCAAACACAGCGTACGGTAGTTCACCACTACAATGTACTTTACAGTAAAAGTCCACTTAAGGAGTTGTTATTTCAGAGGCATCCACCTTGTTTCTTTGAGACAGGGTTTCTCATTGGCCTGGAGCTCACTGATTAAGCTACACTTATGTGGTGGTTTGATAGGAACAGTCACCCATAGACTCGTGTGTTTGAAGGCGTGACCCATAGGGAGCGGCACAATTAGTGGCCATATTGGTGGAAGTGTGTCACTGTGGAGACAGGCTTTGAGGTCTCCTATGCCCAAGCTATGCCCAGTGGGGTGCACAATCTCATTCTGATGTCTGCTGGTCAAGATATAGAATTCTTGGCTCCTCCAGCACCATCTCTACCTGCCCTCTGAAACTGTAAGCCAGCCCTATATTAAATGTTTTCCTTTATAAAAAATTGCCATGGTCATGGTGTCTCTTCAAAGCAATGAAACCCTGAGACAGAAGTTGGTACTAGGGACTGGGATAAAGCTGTGATAGGCCTGACCATGCTTTTATTTGGAGAAGTGTGGGTTGTGGAACCTTGGGTTAGGAAAGCAGTAGAGTGCTTTAAGCAGTGCCTAGTAGGCTCTCCTAGTTGAAGCATGGGAAAGAGTGGCACCGAGTGTGATTTGAACCATGTTGCCTAGAGAAGAATGTGGTTGCTTTTTGCCCTTGTCTGAAGAGTCTGCCTGGGGCTAAAATGAAGAGTTTTGGATTAATTGCATTGGCAAAGGACATCTCAGCCTAGTGTGGGCTGGGCCGTGTGATTATTAATGGCCACACTTACATAGATCTATAATGGAAAGGGAAACCAGAAAGAATAGAGTTAAATCCTGAGTTCAAGATTAAAGTCGCTGGAGTAGATACAGGGTCTCCCTTTGTGCCAACCACAGTAAGAATCAATACATGTGAACGTTGAAGCTGCTTTTTTTTTTTTTTTTTTTTTTGACACATAAAAAAACCATTAGGGGATAGGGGGATAGCTTGATTGGTAAATTGCTTACCATATAAATATAAAGACCTGCATTTGATCTGCAGATACCATATAAAAAGCTATTTTTTGTTGGCACAAGTTTATAATTCTAGCACTGGAAAGACAAACAGAAAAGGGTACTTGGGACTTTCTGGGCAAGTAAGCTGCTCTAGTTAGGGTGTTAATGCGATGAAGAGCCATGGTGATCATGGCAACTCTTATAAAGAAAAACATTTAATTTGGAGCTGGCTTACGGTTTCAGAGGTTAAGATCTCTATCAGTGGTCAGGCAGACGTGTGCTGGAGGAGCCAAGAGTTTTACATTTTGATTAGCAGGCATCAAAAGGAGACTGCACCACGAGCCAAGGAGACCTCAAAGCCTACCTCCACAGTGACACACTTCCACCAACAAGGCCACATCTCTTAATAGGCCCATTCCTTATGGGCCAAGCATTCGATATATGAGTCTACAGGAGGGATCCGAGGAGTGGGGCATTCCTATTCAAACACCCACATTCCACTCCCTTCCTGTAGACGTGTTCAGCCTCCTGTGTCGTTCTAGCCTGCCAGGAGCATCTTATACCCGAGGCAGCTGAGTGCAGAGGTGGGACTAATCATTGACAACCATCGAGAACTCAGGTGTCAATTCTCCACTGTGGCAGTCCAGGGTCCCCTGTGTCTGCTGTGCCAGTAAGCAACACCTTCATAGTTACTTCTGCCCTCACCAAGGCCCCTGAGACTTCTCTGCTCTGTCACTTTGCCCTAACACAGACCCTTGTCCATCTGTCTCCCATATCACAACTGGATGGGAGCAGGTAAAGTTTCCATTAGCCACCCTCCCAGCTGACACCAGAGTGAGTCTCTTTTGGTTAGGTGGTGTTGATAAATCCAGGGTGCTTTAGAGTCAAGAATCGAAGGAAGGGATTATGGGATTTCCCTCCATGACTAAGGAAGATATAGCTGAAACCAGGTGTGTGGAAGGGGTGTCCCTGAATGGAAGCCATGCGAAGCTGTGAAGGCGCAGTCTGTATTGCCTTTGAGACCCCAAAGATGTTAAAGATTCCATAGCCATGGGGTACCTGCTGAGGAAGATGCTAATGGGGAATGAAACCAGCCCAAGAGAATGAAGTATGGTACAGTCAACAAAGCTCACAGGAGCTGGAGATCTGACCTTAAGCTGGGGGTGCAGAGCTTGGCATCTGCCCAGCTGGTTTACCATCTCGCTTTGGTCCAGTGTTTCCTCCCTGTGCCCCTTTTGGAATGGCAGTGTGTATCCGGTGCAGTGATATGTATTGATTCTCACTGTGGTTGGTACAAAGGGAGACTCCTGTATCTACTCCAGCAACTACTTTGAGATGGTTTGGAAATATTCGACTTTGAGGCCAGCAAAATGATTCAGTGAGTGAAGACATTTGCACCAACTCTGACAATCTGAGTTCAATCTCGAGAGCCCACATCGTAGTAGAAAAAAAATAAAAACCAACTTCCCCCAAATTATTTCTCTGACACACATGAAACATGGCACAGGGTGCCTAAAGATGGACACACGCACACACACACACACACACACACACACATACACTCAAATAAATAGATAAATAAGTTGGTTTTTTTTAAGTACCAATTGAGGGCACAGGTGAGCCAGCCCCTTGGGTATGGTGCAGGAGAGCTGGCCCCATCACTTGCCTGCCTGAGGTGAAGGGGGGACAGTGCTCTTATTCCCCCTACCCCTTGTCACCTGCAGTAGTTGAGAGAGCTGGCCCAGCCCCTCGACTGATGCAGCAATTGGAAGAGTGGGCCCTGCGCCTTGACTGGCAGCACAGTGGAGCTGGCTGTGGAGACACTGGGTGCAGGTAGAGGTGAATCAGCCCTAAGGGCATGAGAGTAGAAGCTGACCCTGCCTCCTGCCAATGGCAACATTTGGGTTGCCTAGCTGGGGGGGGGGGGGGCGGAGAACTCTTTTTGGTGATGTGGATGAGGGGCACCCAGGCCCAGATTCAGGGCTTTGAGTTGGCCCATACCAAAATCTATATCCTCTGTGAACTGTTGGAGCACATGAAAGGACCAGTTCTGCTCATCCAAAACTGCAGGGTCTACAAGACACAGAGCAACGACTGGGTATCTGAGAGGAGTCCCAGTGAGGATCTAATATTGATGGTGCCACAGAAGCCAGAGACCTCGAACCAAACTAATGGCACACTGCAATAAACCTCTGCAAGTGAAGATGTGTGGATAGAGGGGTATGCTTCAGGACACATTGGGATACACTACAGCTTCCACAGGGAGACGTTTTCCATGTTTTGTTGTTGTTTTGTTTGTTCGTGTGTTTTTTAATTTTGTTTTAGTTTGCTCCTCCTGCTGCAGCTGGACTTGGTAATGTATAAGAATCACCCAGGTGGTACTGGTTTTGAAAGTATGACGGGGTTGTGGAAAGCAGTTGAAGCTTGGAATTGTGAGAGGGCAGGAAAGGCCATTGGTGAAGGTGCAGCCTCAGTTGCAGTTGACAGCCCAGGACTGCAAAGAAGTTGAGGCTTGGTACCATGAAGGGGGCCTACGAGAGGCTATTGGTGAAGCCTAGTTGCACCAAAAGATCCCAGCACATTGGAGATGCTGGCACCATGGGATGATCACCAATAAGAACAGCAGCAGCAATGGAGTGGAGTCAACCAGAGCCTAGAGTGCTACAGAGGGCAGAGCTGGAGAAGTGACCCAAGCCCCTTGGAGGAGCCCAGAAGATCATGTGTGGATCTCAAACATTGGGACAAGAAGCTGTAAAGTTGAAGTTGCCTTGGATGCTCACTGATGTTAGAGATGCCAGAGCTGTGGGCTATCTGCTGAGGGAAGCTGCTAACAGGGAGTGGAACCAGCCCAAAAGAAAGAAGCTTGTTGAAGCCAACAAAGCTGAAAGGAGTTGGGCATCTGAAGAGCGCTTTCATATCAGACATGGAGACGCAGAGTTTGGAGTTTGCCGAGCTGGCTTCCATCCTGCTTTGGTTCAGTATTTCCTTACTATGGCCCCTTTTTGGAATCGTAGTGTGTATCCTGTGATGTTTATGGTGTATGATTTTGCTTGTTGATTTTGGTTTTATAGGGGATAACAGTTAAGTGATTGGATGAATTTCAGAGGAGACTTGACCTTTGGACTTTTAACATTGTTGACACTGCTATTGACTATGGGACTTTGGAAGTTGAACTAAATGTATTTTGCCTTATGCTATGGCTAGGTGGAGCCCCATAGACTCATGTTTGAACAAGCCTATGGGAGCCAGGGAATAGAATGGTGGTTTAAACATGCTTGGCCCATGGGAAGTGGAACTATTAGGAGGTGTGGCCTTGTTGGAGTAGATGTGGCCTTCTTGAAGGAATTCTGTCATTGTGGGGGTTGTCTTTCAGGTCCTATGTTCAAGCTCCACCCAGCACAGAGACAGTTTTGTTCTGCTGCCTTCATTCAAGATGCAGAACTCTCAGCTCCTCCAATACCATGCCTGCCTGCACACTGCCATGCTTCCTGCCATGATGATGATGGACTGAACCTCTGAAACTATAAGCCAGGCCCAGTTAAACGTTGTCTTTGATAAGAGTTGCCTTGGTCATGCAATGGAACCCTAACCAAGACAGTGGGGAGATTGCAAGGGCAGAGGGCAGATACAAGGGGAGGGGGAGATGAGTTGGACTGGGGTGCATGATGTGAAACTCACAAAGAATCAATAAAAAGGTTTTTTTTTTAAAGAGGCGGATAGTGGCACATGCCTGTAACCTCAGCATTTTGAAGCTTAGATAGGAAGATTACAAGTTTAACCTGAACTATATATCAAGATTCTATCTCAAAACAAAACAAATCCTTCGATTTTCATATTATATGCAAACAAAGTCATCAAAAGAAATTTCTGGTCTTAACATAAATGTTAAAACTACCATCACCTGTATGACTTTGGGATTGACCTAGCTGGGGTGACAGGAAATGAAATGATAGAGAGCTGGGTTTGGGCAAGCCATGCGCGCACATGGAGATGTGCCAGCGGCTGCACTGAGACATGGTGCTTTTATTGTCCAGCACATATGAAGACGACTGAGGTTAGCTAATGATCAGGAAGCCTCGCAGGAAGCTCAGGCTCAGGTTGTGGTCATCCAGGCAGGAGTAGCAGTTGGTACTTTGCACACACTGGTTTCAGCTGAAGGCCAACCATTCTTCAACGTCCTTACTTGAACCCGGGGAAGGCTAATATACGTTTACTCTGGACTTCATCTGCTTCTCACATAAAAACTATTCTAGAACATGCAGAAGAAAACATAACTTAAAATTTTTAGTTGCATTTTCGAAAAATAACCAGCTATCTGATGCCTTAACATTTAAAGGCATATGAAGTGTGGATGGTGAAGGGCCAGGAAAGATGATTAGACATGTAGATACAAAAGTAAGCAGTGATTGCTAAACTACTCGTAAAAAGTGGACTGGGAATGAAAAGCTGTAAAATGAGGCATGTTAAGCTCGAAATATAATAAAAATGGGATCATCAAGAAAATGTAACAACTTAGAATAAATGTTTCTAATATTGGAGCTAAATGTATAAGCCACATAATGGCTAAAACAAAACATCGATACAATAGCACCCTTGCTTATTCTACTTACAATGACGATAAAGAGATGGCTTGGTTGGGTTCACCTCCCCAGCACCCACACAAAAGCCAGGTGCAGCGTTGGTGCTGGCCTGTAATCCCAGCACTGAGTAGGTAGAGACAGGAGAATCCTTGGGGCTTGCTGGTCAGAGAGAATTTTGCTGAATCCGTAAGCCCTAGAGTTGATGTGAGATTCTGGTCCAAAAAGGTGAAGTGTGCAGTAGGACGTTACATAACAAGGACTTCTGACTTCCACATGTTTCTCTCTATCTCTGTCTCTGTCTCTGTCTCTGTCTGTCTGTCTTTCTCTCTCTGTCTGTCTCTCTCTCATACACACACACAAACACACACACATACACTTGCTCTCTCTCTCTCTCTCTCTCTCTCTCTC
>JADRCD010197146.1:0-12147 GCA_019843815.1 Montemys delectorum | reverse complement strand
TTTTTTTGTTTTCAAGACAGGGTTTCTCTGTGTAGCCCTGGCTGTCCTGGAACTCACTCTGTAGACCAGGCTGGCCTCGAACTCAGAAATCCGCCTGCCTCTGCCTCCCAAGTGCTGGGATTAAAGGCGTGCACCACCACCGCCCAGCAGGGTTGGGGATTTCTAGAGGGTTATTGATTATATTGGGAATTTGGCTGAGCATTTCATGATTATTTGACAGAACACCTTAACTTGTCAGAGCCCAACTCCAAAGGGTGTTGTCACATCCCGGAAGCAGGTTAAAGCACAGTCAATTTAAATTTTGCAGCAAACAGAAATGAACTTGTTCTGACCTTATAACAAAATGGCTTCCATCCTTAAGATTGAGCAGGCTTGTGCATCACAAGTATTCTTAAAAGTGAGCCAGCCTTCCGGCCCCCCACTTAACATAATGGTTTAAGAGTTCATATGTATTATTGGGTTTTTCCTTAAGATTTTCTTTTTCTCATGTTTGCCCTCAGTACATATACGGAATCAAGCCAGTGTATGTACCTCCTTTATATTCTAGATTTTGCTAAGTACTAGAAAAGAAAATGCCAGATGCCTCTTGTACAACAGGAGTATCTAATAAAGAATATAAGCAAATAAATAATGAGAGTTGGGCTACCAAATTCTCTTGGAATACTTACAAAGAGTACCAGCCTCAGATTTAGGGATTTAAGTTGGAGGCCTAATAACTCCAGTTGAAAGAGCTCTAGCTATAGAAATTGAAGAGTTGCTTGGTAACATGAATGTTTCATTTGAAGTATAGACCATGAAACTTTCTCTATAGGGTCTTGGCATTCTAGGTATTGGTATAGAAAATTGGATATGTATAGGGTTGGATTAGCTGGGCAGGTATTGTAGAAATGGAACAACATAGGAAATTCATATAAAGGCATGTTGAACTGTTTTGGATTTTAACTGGCCAGTGGAGGTACAAAGTGTTGATTAATAGGGTTACTATTGGCTGTAACTGATAAAGGGATTACTAATATAGCCAATATAGTAAATTAAGTAAGAGTGATTAGAGTGGAATTGTTGGGCTGGTAAGTATAGAAATAGAATAGTAATAACAACACTTCTGCAGTGTGGCTCTGGATGGGTACTAAAAATGAAGCAACAGCCTCTGAATTATCTTTGGTTGCACATGGCCTATAGTCCCCGCGATTGGGAGGAAGAGGCAGAGTGGATCAGTCCCCTAGTCTAGGTTACAGACAGCCATTCATAATCCAGTCACCTTAATGATTAGCTCAACAGCTGAGGACAAAACAGGGAGCTTTTGGGTGGGGGGGAACGTTTTACATCCAAACTATAGCAACTACCAAAATTTTCTATGGTTATTTTTCTTTTTTCATTGTGAGTTTTATAAATTTTTACTATATTCTTTTTAACTTATAGAGTTAGTTTGGTTTTATTTTTGTCTATAGAAATAGCTCTTTGAATATATTTACCCAGTTATTTATATCATTACCTTTTAGTCCATCAAACGTGTTTCTCTTCAGTTACCTTAATTTTATTTTAAATTTCTATTACTAAAGGTGGGTGTAGTGATGCACACCTTTAATCCTAGCACTCAGGAGGAAGAGGCTGGTGGATCTCTGGGAGTTTGAGGCCAGCCTGGCCTATATAGCAAGTTCTATGACAGCCAGAGGTGGATAATTGAGTGAGACCAATCTCAAAAAACAACAAAGGTTTTTTTGGTTTTTTGGTTTTGTTTTGTTTTTTGGTTTTGTTTTGTTTTGTTTTGTTTTATTTTGCTTTTTAATTATTAGGGCAGGATACATGCTTAAAGTCTGAATTATAGCTTATCCCTTTCAGTTGAATTTAAGATGTTCTGATCTTGAAGAGCTTGGGCTTCTGTATTTACTCACTTTCTACATTGGTAATTCTGTGAATGACTGATATATTGGTGTGATTATTATGAACTCAAGAACTGACTATAGTGAAGAATCATCTCACGCTTGTGATGCTCCTTCCCTTCACCTCTCAGGTGGTGGGTAGTTGTGGCCTGTGCTACCATGCCTGCCTGTGAGGAGATGGGGATTGAAACCCAGGGTTTTATGTCTGCAAGACAAACACTCAACAAGGCTGTCCCCCCAGCACCTTTAAGAATTCTTTAAAGGAAAGAAGGAAGTTTTTTGCCAGTTCTTTGCTTTTGCTGCTTTTTATTGTCAACTTTTCATTAACTTGTGTTAAAAATAAGTCTGTTAACTCAGTTTCCCATTCTTGTTATTTCTAAGGTTTTTCTAAAAATTTAAAAAAATGTAAATATTTTAGTTGTCTCTAGTATTTAAATTTAGTAAAGTTTACCTATTTTGGGGGAAAAAAACTTAAAAAAAAAAAAAAAAAAAGAAATAATCTACACTTAAACACAAAAAAAAAATGTGTGTAAATAGGCTTTTTTCTTTGAAAAAAGCCTATTTAAACAAAGATTCATTTTTAGAGCTGGGAATGTAGCTTGATGATAGAATGTTTGCCAAGTCCTTGAGTTCAATTCCTAGTATCACAAATAATAAACAAGCCTCATCTTTTTTGTTATTGTTTTGTTTTGTTTGAGACAGTGTTTCCCTGTATCCCTGGCTCTCCTGGAACTCACTCTGTACACCAGACTGGTCTTGAACTCAGAGATCTATCTACCCCTGTCTCCCAAGTGTGGGGATTAACCTGTATCACCACCACTATCTGGCAATAAATGTCATCTTAATAATGATAATAATAATAATAATAATAATAATAATAATAATAATAATAATAATAAATTATTTTTAAAAATTGTGAATGTGTAAGTGCCTGCTTTCATGCCTGCATTTTCCTCCCCCATTCAGTGCCTACAGAGGTCAGAAGAAAATGTCTGATCTAGAACTAGAGCAATGGGCAATTTTAAGCCAGCTGATGTGGGTGCTGGGAACCCAACCAAGTGAGGTCCTTTGTAAGAGCAGTGAGTGATCTTGACTGCTAAGGCATCTCTCTAGCCTCTCAAAAGAACAAAATAGGCAAAAAAAAAAAAAAAAAAAAAAACTATTGGCCATGGGGATTTAATAAAGTACTTGCTTTATAAGCATAAGGACCTGTTTAGTCACTAATATCCACGTTTAAAAAGCCAACCATGAATACTCTTGCTGGTAGTCTGGGTGAGTAATGGAGCATCAGGGAATGGGTATACAGACACTTGCCAATTCCTCAGGCTTATTGGCCAAGCAGCCTCACTTGTTAGTTGTTGTTGCTCTAGGTTCTAGAATCCATCTCAAAAACAGTTGGGTGACTTTTAAGAAATGACGCCTGAGGTTTATCTATATACCCATGCTCACATGTGTACACATGCACTGTACATATATGTACCTAAACACACATGAGCACACATAAATAGTTTAGAATATATGAACTAAAAAAATTAGACATCAAAGTACTCTCCTCATATATATAATCTGGTCAATAAAAGAACTACAAGTAGACAGAAAATATGTAAGAAAATGTCCAGCAGCCTATGTTATCAGGAAAATGTAAGTGAAATTAAGTTTATATTTTATCTCATTGTAGTGAGAATGGCTATAATTTTTAAAAAAATGATCTGACAAGGACAGAGGGAGAAAAGAACAGTTACAGTTTTGATGGGAGTATAAATTTGGTCAGTCTGTTCACAAAACTAAACATAGTTGGGGCCCTACTCAGTGTGAAAATATTTGGTTAGCTTATATAAAGCTCCAGAGCTGAGGGGGAAGGGATTCACCAATGAAAGCTATCTCATAAGAAGTATGTCAGTATGTAACAGACATGCAACTCAACTATGACCCCATTCATGAGAGCCAGTTTATGAAACCAGTCCAAGACAGTCCACAACTTTTTAAGAAAATTATTTTATTATGTATATAGGGGTATTTGCCTGCTGTAGGTCTGTGTACTACCACTTTAGAACCTGGTACATAGGCAGACCATTAAGAATATCCATGAATATCCATGGCAGTGGAGTTAAAGAGGCTTGTGTACTGCCTGGGGTGCAAGGATGGAACTGAGGTATTCAGGAGGATCAGCAAGTACTTTTCATTGCTGAGCCACCTTTCCAGTCTTGGTCTACATATTTTGATCCTCCTGTCTCATATAGAAAAGATTCTATTAGTTTATACTCATAGGGGCTATCTTAAGACTTTTTAATTATATGAATCTCTCTTTTTTTTTGCCATTACATATATGTTTAAATTACTCCTTCATTAAAGTAAAAAATCTTATCCATTTTCCTTAAGAAATGCTTGAAATGTGTTTTGTGAAACTTTCTTTTTTACAGTTTTATTTATTCTGTGTATTTATATATGTGTGGACACCTTGTGGGAGACTGTCTAGTTCCAGCCTCAGCTTGAGAGAGGGACCTGAGGAAGGGGCAAATGGGAGCAGAGGAAGAATGACTCTGAATCAGGGAGCAAGCTGACAGCTCTGTGATCTGCTCTAGAGAGCTCTTTCTTGTAGAACAAAGCCCAGTCTTTTATAAAGCTACTTCCTTAGAAATTGCATATCAGTTTAATCATTTACCCCAGGTTCCCTTTTGATCATTCCACGAATCAGCATTTTATGAACTTAGCCCCTTGACTTTTAGAAACTAAAATACAGAGCACATTCAAGGCAAATGAACCAGACAGCAAGTAAGTTTTTTAACATCACAAGTCTTGTGCAGTTCACTGGGCACTTGTGGTTGCCAAATCTAGTAATAGAGGCTATTTTATGGGAGAAAATTAGCTTTAAGCTTAACATTTTTCATATTTTTTCAATGTAGTGAGTTCTTTTTTGTGGTGATGTAAGCAGCCTTGAAACTCATTTTTATAATTTTTAGCTACCTCAATATATTCTTTTAATCTTTGGATTTTTCTTTTTATCTCAGTAACTCAGATGCTTATTATTGGAAAGTAGTAAGCGATTCAAGAAAGTAGGAATATCATTAAGCCATCATTTTTTTTTTCTTGATACTAGACTTTTTATCTCTTTCCCAACCTCTATTTGGATTGATTACACATTTTAAGGAGTAGAATATCTGGATCAAATTTAGTTTTTGATGGGTTCTGTGGAGGAGGACCACCATTTTACCACTAATATTACATAACCATCTATCTGAGCCTTGTTTTGTAACTATTCCTTTCACTTTGGTGATCCAGGGTTTTTCCTCTATTGATAAAATCATGTCTCCTTTAATATTTTTCTGACTATGCTAACTCATTAGTGTAGCTCCTCTGTTCTTTTAGGTCTGTGAAGCCCCTCATACAATTCATATTGCATCCTTATATTTTGAATAGTTGAGAAATCCTGTAAAGAACAGTATTTTTGAACTCATGTTTTTAGAATTCTTTCCAACAGCCTTAATGGCTGTCCTGAAGGTCACAGAATCATCATTTTTGCTGAGGATTACTCACTTTCCAGAGTCATGCTGTTTCTGATTATCACAGAGTCCATTATTAACCTTGGCAGGGAACATATTCCTCAAAAGAAGGACCTGAGTAAAATATGTACATTATTATGCAAACAAGCCCTATGACTCAGCCACCATCAGCACTTAAAGAGACCTATGTCCTGCTGGCTTTTCTCCAGGGGCTGGAGCCCTGTCACAGCATCCCTTTCACAGCCATCCTGGACCCAGCAGGAGACATCTTGTGGGAGTTGGTTCTCCTACACCATGTGGGTCCTGGGGATTGAACTTAGTTCACCAGCCTTGGAGGCAGAGGCCTTTAGCTACCGGCCTTGAAAATATTTAATATTTCCAAGTCTGTAATGCAGTAGTAATTAAGTACATAGATGAAAGAAAGGTAGTTCTCTAGTATCAGTGGAATTAAGTCGAAATGGACCACTAATGATTTACTATTCAATGACAGTAATTTTTTCTGCTTTCTGTTGGTTTTTTTTTTTTTTTTTTTTGCAGAGGCAGTTGGTGTGACCAGTCAGCGACCAGTGTTTTGTCCCTTCCATAAAAAAGAGCAGTTGAAACTTTACTGTGAAACATGCGATAAGCTGACATGTCGAGACTGCCAGTTGCTAGAACATAAAGAGCACAGGTACTAGCATCTTTTGTTATCTTCAGATCTGCAGCGTACCTTTCATGTGGCTTACGGACAGCTACTGCTTCAGCTAAATGCCAGTTTGGATGTATTTTGTTTGGACAGATGTATACTGGCTTATACAGGGGTTTCTCAATTTCAGGGTTTTTTTTTTGGGGGGGGGAGGTGTTGGTTTTTGTTTTTTTATATTTTGGTCTGGTCAGTACATTGAAGGAATGGTATGCATTATATAGTGTTTAGCAGCATCCTAGTTGAGTACTAGTTTTACCCTGTACTCCTCTGCCCTTATAAGTAACAGCTAAAAACAATTTTTAAAATATTTAAGACATTACCAAATGTCCTATGGGCCAAAATCAGTTCACATTGAGAATCAATTTTTTACAGTTCTGTTTTTTTTAAATGAGAAGGTATTTGTTGCTAGTGTCAAAAAATGAGAATGTCCAGGAGACACCCCACAAACCACATGAACACCAGTATCAGTCAGACAGAGATATTTTTGATCTTTTGCCCTAAGACTGATTCATCAGGGCTGCAAACCAGACTTGGGAGCTGATTTCAGCCTGAAGCTAGGATCCTGCAGAGCTTTTAAACCTAAAATGCATAAACATCTGTGCCAAGTTATTCCACTAGTCAGGATTTAGGGATTGGGAACTTCCTTAGGAACATGTTTTTGTTGTACACTTGTCCTGCTCCCATTATGCCCCACTGCACTCACAGGGGCGATCTAGCAGAGACTAGGGGATTACCTGGAAGAGAAAGCAGGACAAGGAATGCGAAGAATGACAGCAAGTCAAGGAGTCTGATCAAGCTGCCAATTTTTAATTTTTCTTGCTCAGGTTATATACTCTCTCAAGCAGAATGGGGGAAAGGGGAGGGGCATAGGGTCACTTTTTCTTCAGGGAGTGCAGGTGCTCTCAGGACCAGGAAATTGGCTAGGTAAAAAGTTCAGGTTGCTAGGTACCTGTCTATGTGATGCATAGCTATTTTGTCCCTAACTAGACTGGGAGTTAAGCACTTGTCTACAGGACCCATAGCATTCTGATCTCATAGCAGAATGATTTCCTAGATATCTAACCGCAAAATCTATAGCAGGTCTCCATAACAAAGTGGGTTGTTAGATATCTATCAGCAATATTAATTATTTGTTCTTATCTATGCTGGTACTAAGTGGATTGCTAGATACTTAACAGCAAGATTAATAGCCATTTGTTCTCAGCTGGGTCAGTACTTTCCCATCGAGGCAGCTGTTGATTTTCAACTGGTTTAGTAAATTCTCATAGAGGCCAAGTCTTTTGTGCCAATAAGCAGTTATAGCTGACAGAGCAGTTAACGTTCAGACAGTGTTGCTCCCAACACCATTGGTTGGGGTATTTAACTGTGGCAAGGGATTTGCCTTGCCTGACATTCATATCTTAACTTGCCAAGCCGGATGTAAGTTACCCACATGTATGTGTCTTTCTGCCAAGTAGGATGTCAATTCCCAGGGAGGTTTTAGGAACTTAAACTTTATTTAACTTCTTCTCAAAATGGAAGTCTCATCCTAAATAGCTTCATATATTGGTGCAGGTGTCTCTCTCATGTTGGGGTCCATCCCAGGGCAGATTATAAAGGCAAGAAACCACAAAAGCCCATATACAGGTCCAGGAAATGCTACAGGGTGGGTGGTTCCGGTCCAAGTTTACTGTGGCTAACTATACAAAGCAATTCTAACTGACTTCTACTGTGATTTGTTTCCAAGAACACCAAAGCACAGAACATAACAGAATATGCAATCAATTTGGACAAGAGAAAGTTTCCTTGCAGCATTAGTAACAGCATAAAATGGCTGGCTGGATAGGCAGCAGCAGTTACGCAGGCCTTAACAGAGGAGACTGTTTTGGTGGAGTTTTGGTTTGGATTTGTTAGTTTGATTTTGGTGTTGCTGTTGTTTATGTATAGTCTCACTATGTATCTTGTCTGGTCTGAAACTATGTAAACCAACTTGGTCTCAAATTCAGAGGTCCATTTTACTTGTGTGCCACCAGTTGTAGCTGGCTTTTTAAAAACTAAGTTTATTGTTAATGTGTTCCCGTATGTATGTATGTATGTATGTATGTATGTATGTATGTATGTCTCTGTCTCTCTCTCTCTCTCTCTCTCTCTCTCTCTCTCTCTCTCTCTCTCTCTCTCTCTTTTCCTTCCTCCCTACCCCCCCTTGTGTGTGTGTGTGTGTGTGAGAGAGTCAGCTCTCTCTTTTCACCTTGGTTCCATAGATCAAACCCAGGTTGTGAGGTTTACGTAGTAAGTGCTTTTATCTGCTGAGCCACCTCACTGGCCCTGACTGTTCTAGACATTAGAGTGTAACCTCATATTATATTATCTTCTTCCTGGATCAGGCATGACCCTTATTAGAAAACAACCTTTGTCTCTAATAAGGCCTGTACTGTCCTGTACGTGGTATATATGCTATCCAACAAGACTCTTTTAACTTTGCTTCTACCTGTGATTTTAATTTTTCTCACTGAGCTATAGCAGAGATAAAGCTCTCTAGGGTAAAATATCATCTTCATTGTTTTGTTTTTTTGAGATAAGGTCTTTATTTTTTTGGCTATCCTGGAACTCACTACATAGACCAGGCTGACTTTGAACTCATAGAGATCTACCTGCCAGCCTCCCTAGCCCTGGATTTAAAGGAATGTACTACCACATCCAGTTTTTCAGCTCCACTTAACATTAAGAATATATTCCTTGGGTATAGAATTCCAGGTTTACAGTTGCTATTCTTTCTAAAACGCTCTCACTATGTAGCAATACCTATAGATGAGGATAAATTCAGACATACAGAGAAACCCCTGCTTTAGCCTCCTGAGTGGCTAGCACTTTACCTATTTTATTTTTTATGGTTAGAAGTGGAGGAGGAGAAACTCACATGGCACACTGTGGAGGTTAGAGGACAGCTTGCAGCAATCCATTTTCACTCCACCATGGCTCAGGACAGAAGTGAGGTTTCCTGGCGTGAGGATACTGGGACTTCCTCCTGCTAATGCCCTCTCACCCGCCTAAGCTTCTTTCTGTGATGTGCACACCACGACTGTCTCTTCACATGACTTTTTTTCTATAGTTTACCAAAGCCACCCATCTTGACTTCCTGGTTGATAACAACTGCTAAATGCTGTGTCTTATTTTAGGTTACTCAAGGCTTTTTAATCAAACGGTACAATATCAATGCCTTCCCCCATTTATCTAAAGGAATAATTCTGTGGCTTGGTGTACAGCAAAGCTCCTTACTGTTTAGATAGGATCTTGAGAGTGTTTATCCTCAGCAAACTTCCATGGTTCTGAAATCCCAAAGTAGCTAGCCTATTAACAAATTTACTTTTAAATCTTTGACGTCTTTTTGCTCTAAAACTGAGCATTCAATGTTTAGTGCACTCTTGAAATAAAGAGTATATAAAGACTTCTTTGTTGAATAATAATTTTGTTAATGACCACCTGACCCTTTTTTCTTCCTTTTCCTAGTTAAACAATGTTATAATTTGATTTATTTCTATATTGTTCCCTATGGTGTTTTTCTCTAATCATATAGCAAGCTAACGGTTAACTTGTTTTGTTTTGTTTTGTTTTGTTTTTTTAACTTGTTCTTCCTCTATAATCTTGGCCTTTGAACATTGCAAATCGTTTCCATTGTTTCATGGTATGTTCAGAGAACTGATTGGCCATAAAACCACAACAAATACTTTTTCTGTGATTATAAATATAACTGACTAAATTATGAACTGGAAAAACTTCACTTTGTAATCAGAGGTCAGAGCCCAGCTATAAAAAGGCTCCCTTGCATTTGGTCAGGGCCACTTATTTCTCCTACTTCCAAGGAGACTGCAAGTTTGGCTCAGCTATAAAATAAACTTTTACCTTGTAACATTTGAATGTTTACTACTGGTTTTGGACACCACAATAGATTTGAGCATATGGGAATACTCACCTTTTTAAGATTTTCTGGGTGTCCATATATGTACATACTTGCATACCACATTATGTGCAGAGGTCAGAGGATATCCTGTGGGAACTCTCTCCTCCCATAAGGGATCCAGGAATCAAAATTAGACTTGACAATAAGTATCTTTACCCATTGGGGCCATCCTGCCAGCCCGCATTCTGTATTTTCTAAGGTCATTTTTTATACTTTTTATATTATTTCTCTTTTTTTAAAATCACCTACTTATGTGTGTCTTTGTATGTATGCGCATATGGATTCAGGCACTCCTAGAGACAGATGAGAACATCAGTTCCCCGGGCCTGGAGTACAGGTGGTTAAGAGCAGCCTCTGAAAGCTTCCTTAGCCAGCATCATCATTTCTCGAGCTTCCATAGGCTCTCCCTTATATTGTTTTGTTTTTAACTTCGAACTTTCTTTGTATAGATATTTGTATGTTATTTGCTTATTATTTCTTCAGATATCAATTTATAGAAGAAGCTTTTCAGAATCAAAAAGTGATCATAGATACTCTAATCACCAAACTGATGGAAAAAACAAAATATATAAAGTATACAGGAAATCAGATCCAAAATAGGTAAGTGCATTTGTGACACTATAAATCATTGATGTGTGATAATAAATGTATACATTTCTAGATTTCCTTTTTTTAACTTACTGTGAAATAACTGGTAAGGTTTTGGATTACAAACACATGGTTGGTAAAGCTTTTTCAGAAACTCTAGGTTGGAGCACAGTTTCTTTACTAGTAAAATGAAAATATGTAACAATAAAGCTCATTTATCTGGTATGTCTTTATAATCAAATGGTGTTTCCTAATTTAATTTTTTCAAGATTGAGAAAAAGACAGCTTTGCCAATAATGTAACTCTTTTAACACTGGATTATGTACCTAATTGCTATTTTCAAGTTTGTTAATTTTTAAATTGTTTAAGTTGAGATGCCTCCCTGGGCCCTGATCCTTTAGTCACATAGGGTGGAAGTTTTGGGAAACACAGAGATTGGCTGTTATAAATTTGAACCATTTCCTGAGAGGAAGACATAGCACACAGCAGGTAGGGAACCCCCCCCCCCACACACACACACACAAAATAAGAAAAGATCATGAATTTGGGGGTGGGCAGGAAATGGAAGGAGAAGAACAGCAAAAATGTAATTTGGTAAACCAATGAGTTTTATTGGGGTTACTTACAGAAATATGGGTAAGGAGTTCCAGGAGCAGAAATGACTCAAAGACAGCTGTATCACCAAAGCCCACCTTAAGATGGGTGACAGCTCACAAAGCTGAGAACCTGGAGCACACTGCACATCCTGCAGACAACGCAAATGTTGGAGAGTGTTCTTTCCAGGTTCCTGAGTTAATCTAAACCTCTTATAGGCCAGGCAGGTAGACCTGATTCTGCTTCTTCCAGGCAGCTGTCTGGTCTCAAAGTCTGCTTTGCACCTCAGCCACTGAGAGTTGTCTTGGTAGCTTAGCTCAGTTGATCTGAAGGAACTCTAAGCTTTTAATGCTACTCTGTCAGGAAGGGACCTAGTGAGCATGGTCCATTTCAGGGACTTCCTGAAGCTATTTTGAATTGTTGACCTTCCTGGTCAAGGAGTTTCCTTATAGGATGGACTATTTCAATCTCAAGAAAATTATTACACAGCAGTTTATTCCTTGTCAGTTTCCAGATACTACTTGTTAGGGCTTGTGCTCCGTGAAGGTAATCAGATGTCCCCTAGATGCAAATCCTATATAAGGCACTTGCTAACTTTCACAGACTACCGTAGCACACCAAGCAATTCATGCCTCTTTCTTGTGCTGTTTGTTTGCACGAAAAGGACTGCTGCTGCTTACAGGTGAAGAGGTGCTGAGTTGGATGACGTGGGTAGGAGAGACTCTGTGTCTCAGTATTGTTCATTGGGAAAATTGTCTCAGCTTTTGTGGTACACCTGGTCATCTCTCATAATCTATTACTCTTTCTTGAAGCAGCTAGGAGATTCGGGATTTTGTTTCATTTTGTTTTGTTTTGAAACAGTTTTGTGGGATTTTTTTATTTTAAGATAGGGCCTTACTGTAGAGTCCTGGCTGTTCTGGAACCCATTGTGTAGATCAAGTTGGCCTTGAATGCACAGAGATC
>JADRCD010197145.1:4777-21679 GCA_019843815.1 Montemys delectorum | reverse complement strand
CCCCCCCCCCGTCTTGGGAGGTATGCAGGAAAAACCTCTTGCCCGAAGGCAGGGGATTGAACGGGATGACCCTGGACATGAACCGTTGACTGACTTGGAAAGAGCAGGATCACCCCCACCCCCTGCCCGCCTGAGGGCAGTGAGGGAGAAAACTGGGTGAGAGCAGAGCATGCTGGGTAGCCTGGCCGAGAGCAATCGGTCCAGCTGCCCACCCCCCACCGCGGTTGCCACGGCAACCGAGGGTCTAGGGAGGAGGAGAGAAGAGACCACTCCCCCTCAGACAATGGGAATCTATTCCAGGTCACCCCTGGCCTTATCTTGAGGCGCTCTCTCTACCCTCTGTCCGAGGACTTTTGGGGAACAGTCAGCTCGGGTCCGATCTGGGGTCCTCTTGAACGGGGGTGGGGTGGGATAGACGAGTTCCTCCCTCCTGAAAACCCGGGTTCCGCTGCCCCCGTCTTTTATAGGGCACCCAGATCCCCTAAGATGAGCCACTGAACACGGCTGTACAGGGGGCGCTTCGGGCACAGGAGGGAGAGGTTACTCTGGGGACAGGGCGAATCTTTTATGAGTAATTTACTATCTGGAGCAAGAACACTGAGCAGAGAATCAGTCTGTCAGATCGAGGAGCAGGGCTGTGCTTCTTAATGTGGGTCTGAGGGACGAATCAGAGCCATTGGGAGGCTAACCCCTTAGGGGATTCTGGGAGGAAGCTGCGTGAGGGAGTCAGGACCTTGTGACAGCTGCACACGTGTGTCCTGGATCTGGAACCCAAATGCTAGATGGGACAAGTGTCTGGGTTGGGGGTGGGGGTGGGGGGACAAGTGTCTGGAGGAACCTCCCAGACATGAGGACTGAGTTTGGGCTTCTGCTAAATGTTGATGGTGGACCAGGGAGTAAGGCCACCTGTCTGGGCCTCAGTTTCCTTACCTGTAAAATGGGATGATGACGCATCCACAGCACTGATTCGAGGCACATCCTGCAGAGACTGGGGCACGGTGGGTGGTCTGTGAGAGATGTGTCCTGGACATGACTCTTATGCCACCAGAACCTCCCAGCAGCCCTTTAAAGCCTTAGTCTCAAAGAATCCTTCACGGCCCTTGGCACCTGCCTGCTTTGGAAGGGGTGGGGCAGCATAGCCTTCTTCCTATTCCGGTAACAATAGCCTTGCAGAGTGTGAACGCACAGCCAGATCCTCGTTAGGTGCTTCCAAAGAGTAGCCTGGTACTGGCCCATGTCCCCGGCGCTGAGCTGTGAGGCCCTGTGTAGGTTCTCTCTTCCCTCACTCAGTTCTATCCATGAGAAACTGGCCTAACGATGTCCTTCCCTTCCAGACCCAGGAAGAGACTAGAACACAGTTCAGAGGAAGGACATCATGCTAGCTATCTTCTTTATGGTAAAATTTTCCTTCGAGCAAAGGGACCTCAGACTCCCTCCCGAGCCTCACAGCATCTCTGGGCCACACTGCAGGTCACCTTCACTGGACCCAGGCTGTGGTGGGAGGACTTAGGCCCTAGGCCTGGCTTTCTGTCTCCTCAGGCCTCCCATCAGTGCAGGAGCTTCTGTCAGGAGATTCTACACTGTGTTAACTCTAGGTAAAGAAACTTCCCCTTACCACACTCTTGTGCATGCCAGAGCTCTGGTGACCTTAGTCTTACAGATTGGGAAAGTGTGTCTCAAAGGGGGGAAGGATAGCTAGCTTCCAAAGCCCTATGGAGGGTGCTCAGGCTAAGACTGGCCCTTCTGCATGCCAGGCTGCCTCTGTGGGCTGAACACAGCCAGGTCCAATGCCACTCGTGCCAATTACTTTTTTTTTTTTTTTTTTTTTTTTATCATTGTGACCAAATCGCTGGACAAAGCAATTTAAGCAGGATGGGTTTACAATGGCTCCAGGTTCATGAGACACAGAGACACAGCCCGTCATGGTGGCAAAGAGAAGACAAGGCTCCTGGAACCACGGGGTCTGTGGGGCAGGAGATGGTAAGCAGGGAACCCAGACCGGAATTGGGGCTTGGCTTTAACCTCCAAGGCCCACTAAAGTGACCCACATTCACTAGCTGGGGACTACATGTTCAGACATGTGAGTCTGTGGGAGCTATTCCAGATTCAAGGTGGAGCAGCTCTGGTAGAGTTGTGTCGGTCAAGACACCTCAGATCCCCAGCTAACGATGGGACAGGAGTCTAGCCTAGGAAACTCCCCTGAGAACTTTACGACCCTGCTGGGGTCCGTAGAGCCTGAGCAGTGGTGTTTAGATGCCACCATCACGGGGCCCTAGAGGGAAAGCTCAGCAGTTCCACTTTACAGATGGAGAGGCTGAGCCTGGAGGGAAGCTGTCGCTCTTCTGGGGTCAGTTAGTAAAGCCGGGGACTATGGCACGAGTGGTCCTATAGCATCCTGTGACCTGTTTTAATGTTTCACGGAGGGTCTTCTTGTCATGCCTGCTTGGGGGACAACCAAGGAGCAACTGCACAGCCTGTGTCTGGCTCTGTGCTCCAGTGCCCCTCTTTGAATGTCTGGTGGCTGTGAGCATGGACTCTCGTGCAAGGCCCTGACTGGGAGCACTTCCAGGTGTTCCTTTATCTCTTTAATATCCTGTAGACACCGACTTTGTCCTTCCCATTTTAGAGATGAAGAAACTGAGGCTCTGGAGGGAAAGAGACCATGAAGCTCACAACTATCCACCAGATACAGGCACCCTGAAACCCATCTCTAGTCTCTTCTCCGTCCTGACACAGAGCTCCGAATCCCCTCCCCACTCCTGGAAAGCCCCACCCTTCACGGTAACTTGCACTCATCAAGCAATGGGGGAGGGAGGACTGGGCCACGAAACAGAAGGAATGGAGATGTATTTTTCAGGTCTCCAGCTGGGGCTGGGTCCCTGGGAGGCTGGCATTTATGTCCTGCCTTTAATCATATTAGCTGACATATTCCAAACAAGCCCTGCAGACACCGTGTTAACGAGGGTGGAGGGCTAGGCTGTCTCTCCAGGGGGATACCTGTGAGCAAGGACAGCTGCCCCGGAGAGCGGTGCTTCCCTGGAGCTGGCCTCAGCTGGCTCAGGAACTGGAGCTTCAAGACAGGCTGCACTGTGGCAGAGCCCTTATGTCTCCCACACCCCGGTGTGAACCTGGCGTGCGTCCAGGGTGGCGGAACACAGGCTGGAGGGAGAAGGGAGACCACCCCAAGATTTTTTTTATTTATTCTAAGGCATCTTGCCTCTGGTGGTTCACCTGAACCGGAGAGGACTCGTTCCATAGATAAGGATGCCGACGTTTACTGAAAACCTCCTATGTGCGTGGCATGGTGTGTGGTTTTTTTATAATAGCCCTTCCTCACTGCACACCTACTGTGTGCCAGGTGGACGCTCTATAGGAGCTGGCTTCTTCAGCTCAGACCAATATTCATTAGCTTGGCTCAACCTCTGGCTGACTTACCCTAGGGTCACACCACTGCAAAGTGCCAAAGAGGAGAAGACTCGCTGGAGAGTAGTCCTCAGCCCCAAAGGCACCTGCGCCACAGGCTTGGTGTCCAAGATGGAAGAGACTCTAGGAAGTGTACCTTTGTGGGAGGCTTATAGGTCATTGGGTATAGTGGGACCCTGAGCTCCTCTCCTCTTTTTGTGTGTGAATTATCTATCTACGTATCTGTTTGTTTATTTGGTGTGTGTGTGTGTGTGTGTGTGTGTGTGTGTGTGTGTGTGCGTGTTCATGTATGTCATGAAATTGGGTCTCTCTTTCCTCCTTGAACTCCGTGGACAGATAGCTGATCCTTCAGCCTCCACTTCCCAAGTGCCGGGACTATCCTCACAGACTGCCTGCAGGAATCTCAATCACGGACTGGGACTAAACCGAGCCAGAGACCCCCAAAGATGAAAGATAAAGTTTGGTTGGTAGGATGCTGGCCAGGTAACATAGAAAAACATGGATGCGGTGGAACATGTCTATAATCCCAGCACCCAGGAAGGAGAGGCAAGAGGGATAGTTAAAGCAAGCCTTGGATATATAGCAAGTTTTGAGGCCAGCCTAGGCTACATGAGACTGTCTCCAACAGTCTGTGAGCCAAGGCGACTCTTTTCTCCTACAAGTAAATAATCTCAGTGGTATACTCTAGTGATGGAGAGATGAATCACAAAGTCCCATGGGGAAATAGCGGAGGAGCCACAGTGAGCCTCCTCACGGTTCACACAGTACTTGGAGCTCCTAAACCAGGCATCAAGCCTTCGTAGCTTCCGCCCACCTCACCTTCTCCCTTGTTCACAGAGGCCATGAGGCAGCTTGAGGGGTGAATACTCGGAGTGTCTGGTAGATAAGACAATTCAATGGGGACAGTGGACAAGGGCAGGAGACAGAGAGTCAGCATTCGAGTAGGGGAGGGGGGAATCCCCCACACTGAGCTCCCCACAGCCCTGCGGGCAGCTCTGTCCTCAGGCCCCAGGTCTCTACGACCTGGTAGAGGTAACCTTAGCTTTCTTGCTTCAGAATGGGCCAAGCACGTCCACAGGTGTAAAGTGAGACCCAAGCACACTCACCACGCTCAGCTAAGGCCGCCCCTAACTGTCTTGTTTCCCCTCGGGATTCCAAGCCTACAGTGACTGTCCCGAGGGCACGGAAGCGCTCACTGTTCGCTGTGGGTGGGACATCACTGTGATGGCTTCTCGGCTTGCTGTCCTTCCTCGCCTTTGACAGCTGCTTACCAGGCATGTATTACGTCTGTATTCAACTCACAGGGGAGAGGCGCTCGCTGGAGCCCTCAGATCCCCAAAGCTAATACCGCTCAGGTCTCATTAGGAAACGTCTCAACTTAGCACAAGGCTTATACGCAGCCTTTGCACACTGGGTATATGCCGGTGTCTATGTGTAGCACGTTTGCCTTTGGGTGGGAATATGCCTGCACACATGTGTGCATCTGAACATGGAGGGCAGAGGTGGACATGTCTATTTGTGGTGTACGCTCACCTATGCCATGGAGGAGATCTTGTGGGACTCATTTCTCTCCTTCCGCAGATAACTAGGCTTGGCTGAAAGTACCCATCCTAGGTTTACTATTGCTGTGATAAACACCACGACCAAAATGATGCTCAGAGAGGGTTGATTTCAGCTTATCTTTTGTAGTCCGTCAGGAACAGACGTCAGGGCAGGGATTCAGGGCAGGAGCCTGGAAGTAGGAGCTGTAGCCATGGAGGAATGCCGTCCCCTGGGCTGTTCCTCCTGGCTCCTCCTACACCCTAGGACTACTTGCTCAGGGATATCCCTGGCTACAGTGGGCTGGGCCTTTCCCTGTCAACCATCAATGATCAATCAAGAATACATGTCACAGGTTTGTCTACAGGCCAATTGGATGGGGGGGGGCATTTCTCAATTGAAGTTTCCTCTTCTTAGATGACTCTAGATCGTGTGAGGTTGACAGAAAACCTAAGCAAGGCTTAATCTGCTGATTCGTCTCAGCAGTTAACTAACACACTACCTGGTTTTCTTAGGCAGAATCTCATTGAACTTGGAGCTCACCAGTTGGTTAGACTGATTGGCCAACAAGCACTGAGGATCCTCCTGTGGCTACCCACCTCCCAGATCCTGGGTTACAGACACACGCTGGCTTTTTGTTGTTGTTGTTGTTTTGTTTTATTTTTCTTTCTTTTCTCTCTTTCTTTCTTCCTCTCTCTCTCTCTCTCTCTCTCTCTCTCTCTCTCTCTCTCTCTCTTTCTTTCTTTCTTCCTCTCTTTCTTTCTTTTTTTGATTTAGGATCCAAATTTAAGCCCTCATGCTTGTACATCAAGCACCTTACTGACCAAGCCATCTCCCCAGCTCCCAAATACCTAAAAGAACAAAACCAAAAATATTCATCGTATGTGTGTGTGTGAGAGAGAGATTACAAACACAAGTGTGCAAGCGTGTGAGTCTCAGAGTGTGAATGTGCACAGATGTGTGAGTGTGTATGCAAGTTTGAATGTGATCGAGCGTATGTGCATAAGTGTATGTGTGCCTGGGTATGGCGCGCATACACATGTGGAGGACAAAGTACAGGCCAGAGAACGATGTCTGGTGTCTTGCCCTATCTGTTCCTGCCTTATTCCTTTGAGATGAGTCTCTTACTGAGGCTGGAGCAGAGCAGGTGGCCAGCAGATCCCAGCAACTCTCTTGGGACTGCCTCCCCATAGCCCTGGGATTCTAGGCATGGAGGGCCATGCCACATTTATTTATTTTTTTAAATGGTTGTTAACAATTCTGTGAGAATTTTATACCATGTATTTCTATCATATTCAACCTCACTTCTTCTTCTTACCTCTCCACCCACCCTCAACATCACGTCCTTTTAAATTCTTACTTTAATTTAACAACCCATTGACTCTAGTTTGCACTATCCATGTGCTTCTGCACATAGAGCAGTCCAGTGGAGCATGGTTGACCTGCCAGAGCCATTAACTGTGCACAGCGCCTCAGTTAGAGGGACACGTGAAACCCTTCAGTCCACGCCGGAATGTTGATGGCTTGGTTTTGTGCAGGCAACCACAGTTACTGCATTCATGAGTGCAGAGGTCCTGTCATGTCCAGAAGACACTGTTTGGCTCCGTCATCCCTTACCTCTGACTCTTAAAGTCTTTCTACTGAGCCATCTCTCTAGCCCAATCTTTTATATAGGTGCTGGGAATTGAACTCAGGTGTCACAGCAAGCCGTCATGCTGCCCAAGCCGTCTTTGAAACCCTTCTGTGTACATTTTATTTTTAATTAATTAATTAATTAATTAATTTTATATATGTGAGTACACTGTAGCTGTCTTCAGACACCAACAAGAAGGCACCGGATCCCATTACAGATGATCATGAGCCACCATGTGGTTGCTGGGAATTGAACTCAGGACCTCTGCAAGAGCACTCAGTGCTCTTAACCACTGAGCCATCTCTACATCCCTCTGTGTACATTTTTAAAAATTGTTGTTTATTGACTTTGTGGCCTCTTCCACAGCTAAGTCACCTTAAGATGACTTCTAGAAGCTAATGCAATGGAAATGCTATGCAAATAGATATGTTGTCTTGCTTAGGGAGAAATAAAAGGCAAAGGCGTCCGTGGTGTTCAGGGTAGACATACACTGTGTGGATACCTTATGTGGTAGTACATAATCTGCCACTAAGAGGAGGACATGAAGATGCGTGGGGACATGGGGATGACTGTGCTTGGCTTCAGGCCCTGTACTTGATAATGTAAGGACAATGAATCAGTAAGTTAGGTTAAATAACACATCCATACTTTCTTGCATTCATTTGTTGAACGTGGTCCTCCAAGGCTCTCTGGGCTGTGAAAAGTTGGCTTCTGCTTGCTCTCTTCCCTCTGGATCTCCACTGGTGTCTGTGCAGAGGAGCGTTCTCCATAAAGGAGGGACAGACTCTTGCCCCTCTTCACATGAGCATCACCAGAGAGCCTGGGTCCCCTAGCTTCTACTCCAAAGCCTTTGGGTGAGCCTTAGAGCCTGTTTTACCATAAGTTCCCCAGACAAGCCTAGGACAATTGATCTCTTTCAACTCCCTTCTTTTGTGGGGCAGGCTGAGTTTCAGAGAGGGTTAGAGACTTGAATGAAGTCACACAGCTCAGGTGCAAAACAAATCTAGAACGGAGATTTTGACTTCTCCTTCTGAGGCTTTCCTGCTCTGCCAGGAACCCTCACTGTGGGTGTCCCTCCCTGGGTGGGCCTTGCTGGGTTTCTTGAACAAACACCTCCTTTCCTTCTGCATCTGGCCAACAGGGTCGTCTATGAAAATGCCTTCTGGCTGTGTGTAAAAATAAACTCAGTTTGCTGGGAAAGGAGGGTGTGTGAGTGTGGGGGTGTGTGAAGTGGGCAGGGCACCTCATAGTCACAGGAGAACTAGGACAGGGAGGACATGCAGAAGAAGAGGAGGGGTCGCTGGGCCCAGCATCGGGACTCAGTTTACATTCCCATCAGTACTCTGCCTGCCCTGTGTCCTTTGCTTTGGAATTAGGCAGTCCTGGGTTTGGATTCCTCAGCCTGTCCTCCAAGCTTGGAGCCACTCCTGTGTCCACAGCAGGACAGTGAGCTCTACATGGTGTTAAACCCCACCGCAGTCTGCCCCCTGAGGGTGTTCTCCATAATTTTAAGTAGGTAGAAACAAATGAAAAGGAAAATTACGTAAAATCCAAACTTCATAAAGATGACTAGAAAGCTGGACAGGGTGAAGCATGACTGTAACCCCGTACTCTGAGGTTTTTAAAAAATGGGGAGATGGCTCAGTGGGCAAGGTGCTTGTGCAAGCAGGAGGCCCTGGGTTCTGATCTCTAGCACCCATGTAAGTAGCCCATCGGGGGTTGGGCATGGTGGCGCACACCTTTAACCCCAGCAGTTGGGAGGCAGAGGCAGGCAGATCTCTTAAGTTTGAGGCTGGCCTGGTCTACAGAGTGAATTACAGGTCAGCCAGAGTTATACAGTGAGATCTGTCTTTAAAATTTAAACTAAATTAAGAAGGGCCCACCTATAATTTCAGCCTTCCAGAGGCAGAGACAGGTGGTCCCTGAAGAAAATCTGGCAAGCTAGGCTAGCCAAATGGGCAAGCTTCTGGTTTAACAAGAGACCCTGTCTCAATATCTAAGGTGGAGAAGTGACCATGGAAGATGGCTGGACGTTGATCTCCCGCTTCCACACACATGCATATACACCTCCACCCACCCATGCCCTCACACATGTGCAAACACTCATACACACAAACAAACACACATGTATACACATACACACATATCTGAACGTAACCATCATTTGTGTATATATAGTCATCCCTCAAGTTTCCCAGAGATGGGTTCCAGAACTCTCTCAGGGATCTCAAAACCCACAGATGCTCAAGTCTCATCGAGAGAAAGACATGATGCCTGCATAGGAGCTGCGTAGGTCCTCTGTGTAAGGGAGCTCATTCCTAGATGATTGTCACACAGACACAATGTAAACACAGTGAAGGCAGCTCTGTGGAGCAGTGTGGTGATCGATGACGGCGTTCCCACATGTTCAGAACAGATGCAACTTTTTTTTTTCATGTATTTTCCATTTCCACTTGGATGAGTCATGAATGCAGACTTTGTGGGTCCAGAAGGCCGACTGTAAATTATGTACACACAGTTCCATCCTACAGAACAAGGCTGAGTACTTGCAACAGAGTCTCTGGTGCCTGCAACAACGTATTTATTTGATTTTCCTTCCTTTTTCTTTTTCCGAGACAGGATCTATGACCAAAGAGCAAGTTGTGGAGGGAAGGGCTTATTTGGCTTACAATTCCAGATCATAGTCCATCACTGGAGGAAGTCAGGACAGGAACTCAAGCAGGGTTAGGACCTGGTGGCAGGAGCTGATGCAGAGGCCACGGAGGGGATGCTGCTTGCTGGCTTGCTCCACTGGCTTGCTCAGCCTGCTTTCTTATAGAACTCAGGACACGTGCCCAGGGATGGCCCCACCCACCATGACCTGGGTCCTCCCTCATTGATCACTAATCGATAAAATGTCTTACAGCTGGATCTCATGGAGGCATTTCTTCAGTTGAGGCCCTTTCTCTCTGATGACTCTAGCTTGTTGACACAAAACCAGCCAGTACAATCTCATATATCCTAGGCTAGCTTCAAACTTGTCATGAAGCCCGAGGATGATTTTTGAATGCCTGATCCCCTACTTCCACCTCCCAAGCACAGAAACTCCAGGCATGCACCCCATGTGTTCTAAGGTGGTGTTCTAGTTTCACTTCGATTGCTATGATAAATGCCCTGACGAAGAAGCTGGAGAGGGGCCTCAGTGGTTAAGAGCCCTTGTTGTGCTCACAGAGGACCAGAGTTTGATTCCCAGCACCCACACCAATCCAGAACTCCTGTTCCAGAGGATCCAACACGCTCTTCTGGCCTCTGACACACAGCATGCATGTGGTACAGAGATATACATGCAGGCCAAACACCCACACACCAAATACTAAAGTAAACTAAAACAAGCAAAAGCATACACACATCTTTACAAAACAAAACAAAACAAAACAAAACAAAAAACAAAAAAAGAAAAACAAAACTTGGGAGGGGGGGAAGGGTTTATTTCAGCTCACAGTTTTAGATTACAGCCTGCCACAGGGAAGATGTCACAATGACAGGTGCCTGAAGTGATTCATCACATCCAAAGAGCAGAGAGAAAATGAGTGAATGCATGTCTGCTTGCTCACTTGCTTGTGCCCAGCTGATTTCTCCACTCTCCAATAGGTCAGGAACCCCTGCCTAGGGAATGAAGCCGCCCACATTGAGATGGTCTTCCCATATAAGGTAATCACCCATAGATACACCCTCAGGTCAGTCCAGTGCAGACAGTCCCTCATTGAGACACCACCCCCCCCCCAGGGGATTTAGGTTGTGTCAAGTTGACAGTGCTGTTATGTGCAGTGCTGGGGAATACGTTCAGGGTTTTACTTAAACTAGACTCGAAACACTCTGTCATCTGAGCTACATCCCAGTCCTTCTTCTCTTAATAGAAATGAAGCTTGGCATCTCCTTGTCTGGAGTACTGTTCTCCAGGACTTATTTGTTAGTGTACGCTGGGGAAGGAACACAGCCCTTGCCAGGCTAGGTGTATGCTCTGCCACTGAGTTCTGCCGCTAGTTTCTACAGTGGCGTTTCTCAGCCTCCTGCCCACCCACTCATAGGTGGCCTGTTCAAGCTTCAGCTGGTACAAAGTAGGGGCTGAGATTTTAACTTCCTAACAAGTCCTCTGTGAGGTGGGGCTGATGGGGGCCACGTATGGGGACCCCGACTCCGTGAACCTGAACCTTCAAAGCCGACTGGCACTCCATCCTAGAAGGTCACAGCCCACCCTGAGACTGGGAGGTGAAAGGAGGAGGGAGAAGCTGCCAGGTGCCACCTGGCATCCGGCCTGAGCAGGCCATCCTTCTCCTGGTGTCTACTCCCCCCTGGTGGCCGTGAGACTAAAGCTGGCCTGTCCGGCCTTGAAGCCTGCGGCATTCCAGAGCCTGGAAGCAACGGGCACGGTGGTGTACACCTGTAACCTCAGCAGAGATTGTTGTGAGTCTGAGGCCAGCCTGGGCTGTAGGGTGATATCCTGTCAACAAACAAACAAACAAACAAAAGCCCAAAGCAATTAGAAGCACGTGCTGCTTTGCAAAGGACCTAAATTCAATCCCCAACACACAAGCTCATTGCTCACAACTGTCCATCAATCCTGGGATCTGTATACACTCTCAGACACAGACACACATGTATACATTGTTTTAAAAGTAAAATAAGTCTTGGGCCAGAGAGATAGCTCAGCAGTTAAAAGCATTGGTTGATCTGACAGAGGACCCAGTTGCTGTTCCTAGCAACCATATGGTGGCTCACAACTCTTCATGACTCCAGTTATAGGGGATCTGATGTCCTCATCTGATGTCAGTGGGCACCAGGCACACATTTGGCATACAAAAGTACATTCAAGCAAAACATTTATACTAATGAAATAAAATAGTCTATAAAAAATTAAAATAAAAAAAAAATCAAACCTTAGGGCTGGAGAGATGGCTCAGCAGTTCCTGCTAACCTTCCTAATCCTGTGATCCTTTAACAAAGTTTCTCATGTAGTGGTGACCCCCAACCAGAAAGTTGTTTTATCGCTACTTCATAACTGTTAAGTTTGCTACTATTATGAATATGAATGTAAATGTCGTGTTTTCTGATGGTCTTAGTTGACTCCTGTGAAAGGGTTTTTCAATTTCCAAAGGGGTCACGACCCACAACTTGAGAACCTCTGGGTTAAGCGCTGACACTGTTCCTGTAAGGGACCCCAGCTCTGTTCCCAGTACCCACTGGCATCAGGCGGCTCATAAGCATTTGTAGCTCCAGTCACGCTTTAGAACCAGAGTCAGGCCACACTTCCTCCCTCGAAGCAGGAGCTGCTCCAGCCTTTTCCATTCCTCTCTTCTCTACCCCTCACTAGTTCATTCAAGTCTGAGCTGGCTAACACAGGTACACGTAAACCGATGTCTGATGGGTCAAGCAAGACCACAGGGCAAGGAGTCCAGCCCAACCTTCACCTATTAAGCCCCTCCTACTAGCTCCACCCACCAATCCTATTCCTCAGGTGGGAGGGATTTAAGATCATCTAGATTTTCATAGGGCTCCATCCCTCCTGTTGATTGGCAGGCTCATTTCTCAGCTGCTTTGTTTCTGCATCTCTTCTTCCTAAGGCTCTACAGTAATCTGATGTCCCTGTGGCCACTACAGATACCGCAAGTATATGCACAGGCCTGCACTTGGACACACACACACATACACATACATAGAATTAAAGATCAAAGAAAACTCATTAAAAAAAAAAAAGCTTTGGAAGTCTGTGTCCTGACAAGAAAGATTTTATCTAGGAAATTAATTTGACAGAGGAATCAAGGATATTGCTGGGACGCTGTTTATAAGGAGCTGAAGCAGGGACACTAGAGGGCAGTCACTTGTTTGTAGTCACAGATGCTAGGATGCCCAGGCAGGATCTGAATTCCTGTCTGTCTGACTCCAAAGCCAGAACATTTCACTCCCTAACACAGCTCCTTGGGATAGGTCTGCCTACCCCAGGGAAGCATGGAATGAATGGCTTTGAGCCTTCCCTTTCTAGCTGTGTAACACCAGACAGGTGGCTCAGCTGCTTTGTCTCATGGTGTTCATTCACGACAGGATCATCCACTGTGAAGACCCCAGAGTGGTGCTGGGATCATCCTAACTTACCTAGCCCTGTCTCCAATGAGCCTAGCGGCCCAGCTTGTAATCTCAGCTACTGGGGAGGCTGAAACAGAAGGAGTGCCTGGGTGACAGAGTTCAAGGCCAGCCGAGGTAACTTACTAGGTCTAAAGGGTGGTTAGACCATCATAGAAGGCTTCGAGGAGGAGGAGGAGGCTCCAGAGTAGAGGTGCTTCAGAGGGAAGCTATAGACTGGCTGCAAGATGCCAAGGCTCACAGGAGACACTGGAGAGCTACTGAAGGGGTTTGTGACATTTGTTCTAGTGAATGAGTGAGCATGTGCCAGGCTGGGAAGACACTAAGAGGGAGCAAGCAGGGTGGAGGATGGGGATAGGTTCTTTCTATGCTGTGGGATCACAATGGCTCCACCATCTGGCCCATGTCCCTCCTTGAGCATGAGGACTAAGGAGAGTGACCCCAAAGCTCTGATGTCTGGGGCTGCCTCCCACTGTGTGCTGGTCCAGAGAGAACCACAATGTACCTCCATCTCTAATTAAGCTGAGACTCGTGTGTGTGTGTGTGTGTGTGTGTGTGTTGTGTGTGTATGTGTTTGTATGTGTGTGTGTGTGTGTTGTGTGTGTGTATGTGTGTGGTGTGTGTGTGTGTGTGTGTGTGTGTGTGTATGTAGCCAGAGGACAACATTTGGTCTCATTTCTCAGGAACCTCCTTTGATATGAGCTCTCTCACTGAAACTGGAGCTCATCACCTATTTCCTAGACTGACTGGCTAGTGAGCCCCAGAGATCCACCCCCTTGTCTCTGCTTTCCTAGTACTGGGAATATAATTTGCACACTGCCATGCTCAGCACTTTTATGTGGGTGCTAGGGATTGAACTCAGATCCTCATGCTTGCAACTTTACTGACTGAGCCATCTCCCAGCCTGTGAACATCCATCCATCCATTCATTCATTCATTCATTCATTCATTCATTCATTTTTGACTAACACTTCTCAGGCCTCCTATGAGCCAAGTACTGGAACTAAGACTCAGATTAGACCTTGAAGATTTGGACTTGAAGAGTTTATTTATCCATTCATTCTGTAACATTGACAGGGCTCTGGTCTGGGCTTTGGGCAGTCAAGGGGTGGTGTCAGGGGTCCAAGGAGGATTGCTGGCAAGGAGGCAGGAGATGGTTTTGGATAGATGTGATTTGATCCCGTGATTATGCATCCATGTCAGGGAAAAGCAGAAAGCCAGTGAAGATGCTGTTGGCTCCCTCAATGCCCAGCAGGGAGTTCTTGTCTGTGGCCTGCAGGTGAACAACCTCTCCTTGCTCCAGCTTCAAGACGACACCACCCGTGGTGACCTGGAAGGTGTTCTGGGCATAGTCACAGAAGGTGAGTACTTTCTGCATGCGGTCCCGATCGCGGCCACGCACGAGGTTCACACACAGGTTCCCTCGGGAGCTGGCGTGGTAGGTGAAGTAGTAGAGGCCCGGCACCTTGCAGGTGAACTTGCCGCTGCGCGGCTCATAGTTTTCATTCACGTTGGTGATCACCTTTTCGAAGCGAATGGCCTGGTTCGGTCGCAGGGGGGTGTTGATGGTCCTCAGGGCAGAGAAGGCGACTTTCTGTGTAGCCTTGTAGTCCCCAGAGTCTCCTTTGGGACCACGGGCTCCAGGGGGGCCTGGAGCACCCTTAGGGCCGACGGGACCCTTGGGGCCAACTTTGCCTGGAATCCCAGGGGTCCCCGGGTCCCCTTTCTCTCCAAACTCACCGTGGTCTCCAGCCAGTCCAGGGAGCCCTGGAAAAACAGAATCAAGAGAAAAGAGGATACTGGAGGTCACTGTGAGAAAAGGAAGAGAATGGGGTGGCACTTCAGGTTGTTCCTTGTATCTCTCTGAGTTCAACTGACCAACTATAAATAGTGAGAGTTCCCAACAGAGCCTCCTAGTCTCCTTCCACTCCAGGGATTTAACTCTGTTGACAGTCATGGGGAACTGATGCCCAGGCCTTAAGTGAGTGGTACTCCCGTGGAGCCATGTGACCCCCTGCTCTTGGTCAGCTGACACACCTTTGTCAATCTTAAGCTTGAATCGAGGGCAGTAAATTCACAGCCTATGTGTTATCCTTTCCCTTCCCTCGCCCATGGCAGACATCCTTAATCGATCACAGCACACCGCTGGCTACACCTAGTTGTGGATGGTAGAATTTCTCTCACATCTTCCCTCTAAGCAACCATGGTCCCATCACCATGAGACAAAAGGAATATTCCAGTAGGAAATCAGAGCACAGTGCTAAGAGTGTACACTCGGGGCTGGCGAGATGGCTCAGCGGGTAAGAGCACTCAATGCTCTTCCGAAGATCCTGAGTTCGAATCCCAGCAACCACATCATAACTCACAACCACTCGTAATTAGATCTGACGTCCTGTTCTGGTGCATCTGAAGATACAGTGACTGTTATAGTGAATTACGCCGAAGCGAGCGGGGCCGGAATGAGTGGGGTGGATCGAGTGGGGCTGGAGCAAGCCAGGCCAGAACGAGCAGGGCCAGCAGAGGTCCTGAGTTCACAGAAGCCACACACATGCTGGCTCATGGCCATCTGTATAGCTACAGTGTACTCATATACATAAAATAAATAAAATAAATCTTTTTAAAAAAGTGTACACTCTAGGACAGTGGTTCTTAACCTTCCTAATGCTGCGACCCTTTAATACAGTTCCTCATGTTGTGGTGACCCCCAACCATAAAATTATTTTGTGGCTACTTTGTAACTGTAATTATTTTTTTCTACTTCTATGAATTGTAACATAAACATTAGGTATACAGTATATCCAATATATGACTCCCAACAGGGTCGTGACCCACAGGTTGAGAACCACTGATCTAAAAACACAGGCGTGTATCCCATGTAATGCCTGACATTCTTAGTTGTGTCACTGAGACACAGTGAAACACTGACTCTGGGCCTCAGCTTCCTCATCTGTAAAACGGAGATGATGGAAAATGGGCTTCTGAGAGAAGAGGGGCTGCCACAGAGGGTGGGTCACAGTCCCTGGATTACAGAGGGAGCGTGATAGCGAGGAACCTCCCAAGCCCACCCCTGCCTTTTCTAACAGATGAGGTAGCTGCTTTCCCTGGAGGTCAGGATGTGCTCAGGACTGAGGCACTCTGATGTGTCCTCCCTCCTAGCATGAAGGAGGACAGGACCCCGTGCTTGGTATGAGCCTTGCTGCTGACTGGGCTTCCTTCCCACACATTTCCCCTGTCTGCAAAAGGACAATTAGAAGCCCTTTCTGAAAAGATATTGGAGTCTCAAATTCTCTTGCAATCTCTAAGGCAAGTGATTATGACTTGGGAGTTAGAAGATGGGAGCCATGGCCAACAACATTCGTGTGTCCCCAAAGTGTACAGTACCTTTCTCCCCCTTTATCCCTGGAGTGCCTGGTTGGCCATCAGAGCCAGGGACCCCAGGGATGCCAGGGATGCCAGGGATGGCAGGGGGCCCAGTGCAGCTGCTTTGGGCCCAGGAGACATGGAGCAAACCCAGGAGCAGCAGTAGCAGGGGTGTCGAGACCTCGCCCCACTGTGTCTTCATCAGCTCAGCCTCAGGGGCTTCCTATGGCGTGAGAACACGTGGAGGGTTACTGCCATGGTGGCTTCCATCTGTCATTTATCTATTCCTTCATTTATTCATCTACCCATCCATCCATCTCCCCATCTCTCCAAGCATTCGTCCGTCACTGCAAAGAATCATCCATCTACCTATCCATCTGTCTCTTTATCCATCCATCCAATTACCCACCTACCCATTTTGCCAACCATTCATCTAGTCTCCATCTACCTACCTATTCTTCCATCATCTACCTACACATCTCTTCAGTTGTCTATATATCCACTATGGCACATATCTCCAATCACCCATTCAGCTATTCATCTGTTTGTCCATCTATCTGACCAATCATTCATCCATCCATTCATCTATCTCCTCATCCATTTATTTGCCATTCAGCCTACTCACTTCTTCATCCATTCATCCATGCACTCATGTATCCATGTATGTAAGTACATATACATGTATACTCTTAGCCATCCATCCGTCTGTCTGTTCATCTATTCATCCATGCACTCATGTATCCATATATGTAAGTATATATACATGTATACCCTTAGCCATCCATCCATCCATCCATCCATCCATCCATCCATCCATCCATCCATCCATC
>JADRCD010197144.1:0-14088 GCA_019843815.1 Montemys delectorum | reverse complement strand
AGGGAGACAGGGAGACAGGGAGACAGGGAGAGAGGGAGAGAGGGAGAGAGGGAGAGAGTCAATTATAGGCTATTCATCTCTGGCCTTCTCACACATCTAGACACAGAGGGGCTGAAATGCAGAAGGCAACCATGTAGCAAACCACAGATTTCTAGTTTCTGCTATCTTAGTTCCAAACCTTTTCCGAATCGGCTTCCTGTGTAAGATCTACTCTTACATACTGCCACACTGTAAATCCTGTCCAACATTCACTTGTGTACACAAAGTACATTTTGATTTCCATTGTCCCCCTTTCCTTCTGGCCCTCTTGTGTGGCACTTTCGTTGCAATGTGTTAAGGAAACAGGGGTGGGTTGTAATTTAGTTGATAAATACTCATGAAATTTTCTCAAAAATATGAAAAATAAAAGTCAAAGTTTTTATATTAATCAATCTCTATTTGGTACTATCGGCTGACAATAATCAGAATCAGTAAGAAGAAAACAACTGTGTGTGTGTGTGTGTGTGTGTGTGTGTGTGTGTGTGTGTGTATGTGTGTGTGTGTGTGTGTGTTAGGACACCCTAACCAATGGGGACACCCACAAAATAAAATGAGCTTTGATTGGGGCCAACTCTGAGTAGAATCATGATTTATATATTGCTGTTGCTTTATTGCAATATTTTCTGTTTCTTTTCTGTTGCTGTGATAAAATACCAATAAAAACAATTTGAGGGACAACAGTTTATTTCAGCTCACAGTTCAAGATGACGTCCCACAACCCCTCAATGGGTGCGGAGTTTCCGAGCGGCAGTAGTTTTGTGGGGCTAGTCATATTTCATGAACAGAGATTAGGAGATCAATGTTATATAGGTCTCAGCTCACTTTGCTGCACACAGCCTATCGTCTCCTTCTAAGGAATACTCTCATTCAAGAGGAAGCTGGGTCTTCGCACACCAGTTAACATAATCAAGACAGTCTCCCCTAGGCAAGCTCCGGAGATAACTGTAGCCACAACACCAGTGCCTGCAAGACACTGCGTGGCTGCATGCTAGTGAGAAAGCAGAAATTTGAGAAGACAGCCTTGAGACTATTCCTAGCATCTCAAGATTCTAAGAGAAAGCTTATGACCTAGATAGAATCTGCTTCGTACAGGACTGGGAGACACTGAATGGACTTTGAGACTGGGTGCAGCAGCACTGGGGTAGCTTGTTAAGATAACCACTGCGGTGGGTGTAAACATTCTCAGCCAGGTGATGTGTTATCACCAAATGCAAATCCGGCAAGAGGCACACAGTCACCCCTTCTTAATCAGTCCCCGATGTGCCTGCACAGCCCTATCTGTAGGCCCACACAGAGGTGAGGAAAAGACCTCTTTCCTGGAAAGAGGGCAGAAAGGGGAACTAGAATCATTCTAGACAGCAACGTTTGTAGGAAGCATACAGTTTCTTGCTTTCTCTATGTACTCCACCTCTATACTCCTAGTAGTGCTTGGGGATAAGTTTCAGCAATACCCATGACATTGTTGTTTGATTTAGATGAGTGTTAGCATCTAGGATGCTAACAATATGGTGGGAAGAAAGGGGCGCCTTTAATTTAAACCACTGAGTCGAAAAAAAGAGCAAGCAAAATTAAATGGTCTTCATGCCCCTGAGTGAAATTTCACACTATCTCTATTGTTACAGACAACATTTAAGGCTTCCAACTGAGGAGACTGATTAAGCAAGTTCCCTTAGAAAGTTGACTTGGTGGTCAAGGATGGCACAGGTATTTTGCTTACCAGTTCTGGATGAAAGGCCGATGCTGATTTGTGCAGCCATTTAAGCCTGTTGTTTCTGTTATCACAAGGGTACAGTGTCAGGGATCCTTTATCAGGGATGGGTGCCACACACCACTCTCCGTGCTTAATAAGTCTTACCCAGGTATAATTAAATTGTTGAAGCTGTAGGGAACGGGAACAGGAGAGACCATCCAGTTAGCAAGTAGAGGCAGAGGAGGTTGCCAAACCTCTTATGAAGAATAAGTGAGACCATGTGCACTCTGATCCAATGAGGTATGTTCCCTATTTTACCTGCCCACTTTCATATTTTCCATTGTTCTGTTGGACAGAAAGACTATGTCTGTGAGTTTCAGTAATGATTTTCGTGTGTCTAACATACAGTACGCTCTTAATAAATATCACCGAAAGCAGCGTGTGTTGTTAGTACACTAAGCCACAATAGCTTTGCATTTGTTATGTAGTCTGGGAAAGCCCTAAAATCATTATTTTCTTGACTCAGCTTCTCTAACAGCTGGAATTACAGGCCTGTGTCACTATGACCGGCTTCAAGGTAAGACTTAATTTAGTGCGATGGAGTTTTGGTCCCCACTTCTCAACTCACTGGTATTCAAGAACAGAAGTTGGGTTTTTGGTGAAATATTGATTTTACCAAGTTCCTAAAAACAAAGGTGTACATTATTGAATATTTTAATATAGTTCAGACTAATTCTGTAGTTGGTTTTTCTATAATTCATGACATTCTCCACTGTGAATTGTTAATAAGAAAAAGTTATTTCTTTCAGTTGATTCTTTAAACATATCATCTTCCCTCTTTCCTAATTACGAAAATGTTTCCTTGGCTTCAGGTTTATGATCCACAGAAGATTTACACTGACAGACATGCCTTCTATTCTAAGGGCAACTTGGGAGTAAGATGTCGAGATGGGATGTGCTTGAAAGGACAAGCCACAATGCTTAAATCAGGACAAACAAATAATTCAGCAAGCCAAGGACATCATTTCGAAAGGATCTGTCTAGGAAAGTGTGATCTTCAATCTGGGGGGATGATTAATACACATGAATTAGTGTTCCCACGTGTCCAATTTAGCATCCAAAGTAGATGCCATTCTCAACTGGGGTGCAGGTGCTGGAGAAGGGGGTGTAATCCTTTGGAGCTTGCTTGCAGCACAGCAGGAGTGGTCCTTTCTGTTTTTCCTGGCCCCACACCCCTTCCCACTCACTGTGCTCTGATTTTTGTGGTCATTTTATTGAAAGATTTTTTTTCACCAAGGATTGAGGTTATGGGATATCTCCTTTAAAATTCAAAAGAAAGGGAAAAGTTGGGGACAGGAATGGAATCAGGAAATAAAGCTGAATCCTCAGGATGCTCAGAAGCATGGTTTCTATATTATCTGTTGATAAACTTTTAAATTTATTATTATAGTTGTACTTATGAGTGTGTGTATGTGATACATAGGCATGTATGTCCCAGCTAGTTTGTGGAGGTCAGAGAAGTAGTGTGGAATTGGTTCTTTTGGTACACATTCATGGGGGTCTCAGGGATTGAGCCCATTGTAGAGCAAGCCCCTTTACCCACTGAGCCATTTTGCCAGCTGTATTTTGGGCATTTTGTCTTTATCACTACATCCAACATCTACAGAGTGCCCACCATTAGATAGTACTTATCAGTCCCTGTGTGTTGCCAATTAATTTCAGCTTTAGAGACAGGCACTATCTTCACTGCCTCTTACAAAAAGGTTTAAGACTTTGTGTATGTTGAGCTAGTTTGGCATCGATAAGAGCCAAGAATGAATTCATCGCGGAGCAAGGACTTCAGTAACAACTTTTTCTGTTTGTTATTGCTTCTCTGTTGAGCAGCACTTCCTTGTACCACACTATTGATTCCACTGGCATTGAGAAATCTATGGATTTCTCAGTTGTCATGTGAGTATCAAGCATGTCTGTCACTATTCACGGCCAATACGAAGAGACAGAGAACCCAGGCTGAGCCTACCTGGCTGCTCCCATCACAGTCCTCGAGGATGGCTGTGATATTTTCAATGGAAACACACTTGCCCAAGGCCGTATTAATAAGCTACAAGGCAAAATACAAAATGAGCATTACGGGCTGACATATCTTAATGTACAACAAAACGTTCAGGCACATTTTGAAAATACAAAGTAGAAGATCATAAGGTTAAAAGATGGTCGATAGATTAGCAAAAGTCTGCACTATATGATTTTCTTGGTCACTTCTCTAACAGAGACACAATGTCACTCTGTCACAGCACAGCTGTCAGTTTAAGCCTGTGATTTCAGTCACTGTGGCAATGAGTGTTAGCTTGTCATTAACTCTTTGCTAGAATGCTCAACGAAAATGAGCAAAAGTTGGAACAGACAGTAAGGACTTGGGAGGGGAGGGCTTGAATTGATCTCAATGCATATTTTAAAAGTCAGTGTCCACACCTTCAATTTCAAGCCATGAGTTAGAAGCTAGGTTCCCTGGCTGACCCCTCTAAGTTATCTGATCATTTAGGTACAGAATCATAGATAAATTGAGTCCTTCAGGGAACAGCAGATTCCAGCTAATTCCCTGGCAGACTCTTTCTAATGACTCAGTCAAGCTACGACTCATTACAGGAAAGTCACGAAAGCTAAAACAGAGCCAAACATGTGGGACCTCTCTGGCAGACTGGAGTTTTTAATGGATTTACAGGGTCAAATATGGAGGAAGCTTTCTCTCGGTCATCGTTTAATGCAGACGGGGTTGATTCCTTTGACGTGCTGGGCAGGACTAACAAGATGGTAGGTTAATAATGCAATTTAGGTTTTTCAATTTACTGGGGGTATAGAGGGCGAATTATACGCATCCCATGAAAGCCAGATAAGCTTGTGAGATAGTGAGCACATTTGTGTTCTTTCAACACAGAGCTCCAGTTCTGGAGTGCCGCAATAATAGAGGCCACGTTGGCTTCAGGCTCATCAGATTTTGTAGAGGGGTGTCTAGTCCGTTGGTTTGTACTTGTGAATGCATAGCTTAGCTTGAAGACAAGTAGGGAGTTGTTTGTTGAGGTCAGAAATGAAGAGGGAAGCCTGAGAAGGATTACCGCAATCTTGTTAAGCAGGAAGAATGTCCCCATAGAAACATATGGGGACGGGTGTGAGCATGTGGGGTGTGTGAGGTGTGGGTATGAGCGAGTCAAAGCTGGGACTGAGTTGTTCCACACAAAGACCACCTTCTGCCTTGATCTATTAGCACAGGGAGAAAACATGGAAGCTACATTCTCTCTGGGAATCTGAAACCTCACACTGACCTTTGTTTGGGTTTGAAATAAAAAAATGTGATCTACCTGCTAGGGCTAGGGACCCTTACTGACCTCTTAGGAATAGAGACAAACATGGGCAGTTTTATTGGTCGGAAATTTCTACAGTGTCTGACACGGGAACACTAAGAAATTCTAGGAGGACAGACCTCCATTTTTTAAACAAATCTTCAAAATGTTCCATTCACAGCTTAAAATGGCAAATACATGCACATCCACATCAGTAGGTCTGAGCAGGGGCGGCGTGGAGAACAGAGCAATGGCACTCTAAATTCAGGGAGAACAAGGCATAGAACAATTCTGTAGCTCAAAGAAGAAAATCAAAACCCTAATTGTTCTTTGGATTCTAATAGAGAAATAAGTTCCATGTCCTCAGGGCTCATTCAGAAATCCTACCACAAAATAAATTTGGAAAACTCTGGCTCCAGTACAGCTAAGCAAGTTGCCTATCCTAGAGCTTCTCAGAATCTTCCAGAATGCAGTTTTCAGCTCAGGGCAGTGTTTCCTTTCCCAGATCTACTTGACTCTGCACAGCTAGCATTACCCAGAATATGGTTTGGGGAGCCATTTATGGACTTTTTATTTTTCCATTTATATACTTTTGTTGTTGCTATTGTTTGGTTTTGATTTTAAACTGTTCCTTCCTGCAGGCCTCGTTAGGCACTGGAGGCTGAGGGAAAACATCGCCTTCCTGGTCCTTCATGTAAACTATTTCATGTTAAAAAAAAAATCAAGTACTGAGTACATTTTATACTTTTTTTGTGTTGAATAATTTCATTTTCCCAATGTCAAAGGTGGAGATTCCTGACACTTATTTACATAATTGTTAAATTTTAGGATTAGCTGTTTGCTAACAATGTACTCATTTAAAAAAAGTGTTGATGAGGCTGTTTATTGATTTAAAATATTCCTGACTTTATGAGAAATTACAATAAAAATAACATTGATTGGGCATACATTTCAAGGTGTACAGGTTAACTGATTGGACAATGTGAATCAAGAAACGAACAGATTTTAAAATTTTACAACTTTTTCCTGATTGTCATGGTCTACTGAATTATATTCAGTTATTAACTGGGGGAAAAAAACCTCAAAAATTGTGAATGGTAAAAACACTATTGTCAGAAGAAAGCAAATGGTATCTTCAGTCCGTTTGAGGCAGAAAAGAGAACAGAAATACAAAAAAAAACCAAACGAACAAACAAACAAACAAAAAAACGGTCTGGCGCAATCTGGTGAAATGTATACACAGCATTTTCATACTTTAGGGTACAGGCATCTGCAGGCCATGTTTTATGAGGAGGAGAGCGCAACTTAGAACGGAACCAAAAGATAGTTTGATAGCACCCTCTGGTGGCTAAAGTTCAGTAATGCTACTGTTCGGAGTCTGGAGAAGTTCACTGAGCCTTTTGGTGGCCATCCTTGTTTGGAGGATGGACTGTAAACATTAAGTGATGCGTTCGATGTGGCGAGGGCGAATCTGTCCTTTCTATTTAGTTATCTAAAGGAGCTGATGTCTACTTTGACCTATTCCAAATCCTGACGTAGCTGTTCACAACTCTTACAAATAAGCCAGGTTACATGGATTTCTTGGTTAAATTTTATACAATCAGAACAAATATTCAGAATGCTTTCCTGTTTTTAATACCCTCCCTGGATTTCTACAGTGGGGACAACGGCATCTTTTTTTTTTTTTTTTTATCAAGTCTTCGTTATCAGGAGATTTGACAGGCTGGGGGAGGGGCTGGTTCATACTTTTATTTCCGCCAGAGACCACTGTTCTACTGACATTCAAGTTAGAGAGCTTCCTGAACATGGGGGTGGGGCTATGAGTGAAAACATAAAAAAGGTGAGACTAATCACAAACATAAACATGAGCTCAGGTGGAGGACTGGCTTGTCACAGGCCATCACAGGAAACAGCACTTCTGGGTGGACTCCAGGCTTTCTTTGCCCCAGGGTCTCAGCTTCTTCAAGTTTCCCTTTGCACTGTGCCCCATTCAAACTATTTGCCTCAGTTTACCCTTTGTGAAACCTCCTTTAGTGCCTTGACTATTTTTACTGTTTTCAGCCTCTCTACAAAAGCTTTTTAGAACCTGATTAAAGCCTGTATTTCCCCTGTATTTAAAGCTTGCATTCAACCCCACTGAAGAAGGAAGGAAATATAGAAAGAAAATTACCCACAAGGCTCTACATGAACTGACTCTCCCTTCTCTACCTATGTTTCGCCATTTATCCCCTGACAGTAGCATTCACCTCGACGTATCTTGATTGTCACAGCCTGCCCTGAGTTGTGTAGGAGCTGTGTCTCCACCTCCATTCTCTCGGAGCTGGGTGGACACCATGTCACAGACTTGGTGTTTAATCTTCTGACAGGTTTTTTTGATAGTATACATTTAAAAGGTATCAGCACTCCTAGCCCATTCCTTTATAAGAGACATTGTATTCTGTATCCAGACTTTGTTTTCTTATTATCCTGTTCTCTATTCAGTGTCAAATTCCAAAGAAGAGATGAAGCCTACATCCTGACATACTGTCTGGTCTCTTATGTGCAGTGTAGGTATGTGATATTTAGTTATCAGTGATCATAACATATGATAGATTTCCTCAGATTTACCCCTAACAACTCTCATCTATCTATACTCTCTTTTTGTGGCATCCATGCCTGCTGCTTAAAGGATAATATGTCATTCTTTTCTAAGCATGCTTGAAGGAGCTTGTTATTTTAGCAAAATGGCCATGTAAACTTACCACACCACTAGCTCTCACAACGGGAGCCTTCAAGTCAGGAAAGACATTGTCCAAGTACCACTTGAAACTTTTGCATTTCAACTTCTTCCGCAACTCCCTTTGCTGGGTAAGGTTGCCCACATCCAGCCCTTGGTCTATGAGGTGATCCCCATGGCCATAGAAGAGCTCCTTGTATTCATCAAGCCAGACCTCAGCAACTCGCACCAGATTCCGTTCCACTGTCTTCATACGATCTTTGGGGAATGAATATGGATTGTCGTTTCTGAATATGTGGCCCACTCTGGAACAGGGAATGATCTCGATTTCACCACCACACATCCAGACCTGGGAATGAGTCAGTAATAAGTGCCGATTATCAAGTGGTGCTTCACAAATCACAAGCAATTAACAATGCCACAGAACTATCTGGGGACACTCCTCCCCCCACTCCTGCCTGCTAAGTAGTACTTGCAACTTAGAAAAGCATTTTCACAGAAGAAAATCCGAAAGGCTTATTTAATTTTGTATATGGTGGACTGCTTTCTGATCCACGAATCAAAAGTTCCCTTTCCTAACCATCTATGCAAATTTCTCTTTATCTCTTTTCTAAAGAACTCTTTATAGAACCCCAATACATAAAATATGTCATATGTGCTCCTGTTTGGATTGAATCAGGAACTGGTTATTATATTTTATAAAAAGAAAGAGAGACTGGGGATATGTTTGGTGTTTGGGGGAATGAGGTGCCTCTGTGGGCTTAGCTGAGGTATCCCTTCCCCCTGAGGGTACCAGCCACACCAAAGTATAGTACAGAATAGAGTTTATTCAGGGATGGAGAGCAGAGTTCAAAGAAAGGAAGGGAGAGAGAGAGAGAGAGAGAGAGAGAGAGAGAGAGAGAGAGAGAGAGGAGAGAGAGAGAGAGAAGAGGCCAGCTATGAGTACTTGGAGAGAGAGGGGGAGGGGAACAGGAAAAGAGGGGGAGCAGGAGAGGAGAAGACGAAGAGCAAGAGAGCAAGAGAAAGAGGAGGGGGCAAGTATCCCCTTTATAGTGAGTCAGACATACCTGGCTGTTGCCAGGTAACTGTGGGTCAGAGCCTAGACTAAATGCCAACAGTTACAGATATCCATTTGTTCACCTTCCCCTTCCTTGGGATACTTGTAAGGCTCACAGTAACCAATGCAAACGTTCTTGATCAAGACTTCCAAAGTTACATCCATTTGAAGAGAGAATGCCCAGCTCCATAGGAAAGCTGCTGGCTGAGGTCTATTGTTCTTGTTAAGGTTTTCCTGGACACGAGTCAGGAATGACGATGTAAGTCATTACATACACAGTCTCCAAAGATGCTTCAGCACATACACGGTTTGCTAGTGGCCTGTACTGGAGGGACTCTTTCTCATTTGTATTAATCACGATTACTCACTGCAGACATTTCCACTGCCTCCCGTGTAGTAGGGAGCTATTCCAAGAGCCATGGTATGTCACAGATGAATCCCAGAGTAATTTCTGTTAAGTAGGAATCCCATAGGTTTTATGCAGAAAAAGGAAGTAATCCCCCCATGATTAGACATAGAAACACTGCTGTGAAGTAGTAATTCTGGTAGTTTTACAACAGTGGTTGATTCCTCCAAGTTAAGTCTGGGAAATGAAGCACTCGATCTATAGAACCTGGACCATGGTGAAGTTTCTTCTTAGTGGTAGTTACACATATGATTGGATGGGTAAAGTTAAGCCGCTTGAGAAACATAAGTGCTGATATGTGTGTATCCACATGTGGTGATGCTTGTGTTCACGTGTATTTTGGAGTACACAGGGTAACAGAAGGTGTTTTCCTCAATCGCTCTCACTTTAATTTTTGAACACTTTCTCCTACTGAATGGGGAGCTCACTGATTCAAAAGGAATCTCACTGGAGTAAGAAGAAATATAGATACATTACAATCACCATATTTGGCTTTCTAGATGAGATTTGAACTCAGATCTTCATGCTTGTGTGCCAATCTTTTTAGCAACTGAGTCATCTCCCCTGCCACTAAAATGATAAACTTTAAAGTAATAGTAATAATAATAATAATAATAATAATAATAATAATAAACAATTAGTAGTAGATACCTTGAATGATAGCTCCATATTTTCTCCGCCCCAAACATCAAGACCAGGGTCATAAGTTCCAAGTTCATAAAAGTAACTTTTGTCAATGGAAAATAATCCACCTGCCATGACTGGGCATCTACAACAAAAAGGATTGTGTTAACCCTTTGTCCTATAGCAACCTAACTTCTAGTGTTGGTCCCCTGTGTGGCTATATGGGAGTTTGGAGGTATTTCTGGATAGGTGCAGGGAAGTCTTGGGATGGAGCCAGAAGTGTGGCTTTAGTGAAGTGTTTCTGGTTCATGGGGATTAAACCTGATTAGGGTTGAAAAAGACATGGGTGGAACTATGATTCTTATTTCTCAATCGTATTCTGACTCAACCCTGGGGTTGTTACAGATTTCTCTGGGTCAGGGCTAAATTGGATAATTTGAGAATGGGGGATGGCAATCTAGATTCACAGGAAACTTTGCTTGCTTTGATAGAGTCTTGAAGAGAGCTATAATTTTATTATTTTTTTTAAGACAGTATCTCACTACTGAAGCCTAGGCCATCTTTAAACTTGCCATCCTCCTGCTTCTGGCTCCTAGTGCTGAGATTATAGGTGTGTGCCATCATACCTAATTGACTACTAGAGTTCTTGCTGGTTTTCAGAACAATAGAGTATAATTTTCAAAGACAGTATATTTTCTGTCTTTACAGAAGGACTTAGGACTACTGTCTAGTCTTCGGTTTCACACACTTACCTTATTATATCTGTTTCTTTAATTCCATTTTTTGCAACGACATCTGGAGGGATTGTTTTCCAGCCAAAGTTCATGGGCCAGGTGAAGATCCCTCTTTGGAAGTTGTCCACTGTCATGTAACTAATTTAAAACAAATCAAACAAAGGAAGTTTGCAAACGCAATTTTCACGATTATTTGTATCTTTATTGACTTCACTAACACAGCTTCATGACAGGTTCAGGAATGGGAGAGTTGATGATATATATGATTCTGCAGCATCACCTCTGGGAAGCTTGTAGATATAATTCATACTGGTGGTTGGCTGGTTAGATCAATTCTTTCAACTTAAATTCATTTCTCAGTCTACAATGGCCATTTTAGAAGAAGAAACAACTTAGAAGAACATATATATTTTCTGTACCCATGTCTATATGGGTATGACTAGAAACTTGAGAAAAATAAATATTTGGGAGTTCAACTGACTCACAAAGGGGATGAATATGATAATGAGAAGTCAGATTTATTAGTTGGTAAATATTGGTGTATTGGCCAAAAAGATTATTAAATTGATAGGTCCTAAAGCCAAGCTATTGATCGTGTCTTGTCACTTCTTTGGGTGAGTAGGTCATGCTTCTTAGGTTCTAATATCTCACATGTGAGGACCATCACTCTCTGTTACTCTCTGTTGTCAAGGTGTGATAGTGTTACCTCATGTCCTTGTCATTTATGACTTCAATTACTGGACAGGCCACTTTCTTTCTATTTAAATAAACTCTTTCCAGAAGAGGTTCCAGCCAGCCTACATTACACTCCACGTGAGAGTCTAGGAATGTAAGCACATCACCTGTAGAATTAAAAAAAAATCATTGGAAAATTCAGTACAACATTATGGCAAGTGTGTATACTTTATTATTAAAGGTGTTAGGTACTGTTCAAGAGGCACAGCTGTGAACATGGGTGCCTTCTTTTTGCACTGAGTTATTGGTTCTTAGAGGTTCATTTTTGTAACACTATGGAGAGAGTTCAGGAGTAGAAATTCTATAGAATAAGCACCACTCATGACTAGAAACAACTGACAAGCTAGTGACAAGCTTGCTTCTCTGTTGCTGTAATAAACTATAAATAAAGCATCTTGGGCAGGAAAGGGTTGATTTGGTTTAAATGATGCAATTACCACCTATTATTGGTGGAAGTGAAGGTCTGCTCAGGTTGCTTTCCTACACAACTCAACTTGGACTGGTACCCAGGGGTAGCACCATCCACAGTTCCTCCCACATTAATCATCACTAAAACAAAAAAAAATGCTGTATGGACATGTCCACAGGCCAGTCTGAGAGACACTTCTTCATTTGAAGTTCCCTTCATTTTTATTATTGTTTTCACTGACCATTCTAGGGCCTGGCTGCTTAGTTAGCATGTCTTCCCATGTCTTTCCATGTTTGAGCAAGTCTTACCATGAAGTGCCTGCCGATGGTCTCATCTGTTTCCTGCTACAAACTTGAAGTATAGACGTATTAGACATATTTTAATTTCTACTTAAGAGATAAAGATTGGAGGAACAAATAGCTAGGGCAACATTCCAAGAGTAATTTACCTCGGGTGCCATGTAATAGTATGAAACAACTCATTACATAGCTCACGATGGGGCTCCAAATCTGCATTCCCTCACTCCCTGGCCCAGATCCTACCTAGTTGATATTCTCATTCATCTGTTGCCAGGACCTGAGGGAAGTAGCACCTGCATAAAACATATTTTGGAATTTTTATATTGCTTTATTTGGGGAAAAGGAGAATCTCCTACGCATGGATACTATTGCTCCACTTTCAGATATTTTATTTTAAAATAAAATCTCGGGATTGTGTTAGATAAGAAAGCAAGGAGTTCCATGTGTAGCTGGCTCCAGGTAGTGTTTCTAATTGTGGTGGGATCATCACATGTGATGCCATGCTGTTGGCTGAGAGACACAAGGAAATGTGGAGAGGTGTAAAGTACATACAAATAACCGTGCCCTTTTTGCTTTACCTTACAGTATGCTTATACTAAGACTCTGCCTAATACTCACTCTTAACAAATGGCTAGTAGTCCTTACTATTTTTTTTTTTGATGAATAGTTTAAACTCAAAATCAGGCTAACTTAACCCAGTCTTGGTTTTAACCTGGCATAATTTTCTGGTGTATAGTGCTGCATACTGATAATGCTGGCTTGTTTGGAGATGAGCTTTAAGGAAAACAGCAGCAATTAGGAAGAGGAGGAGGAGGAGGAGGAGGAGGAGGAGGAGGAGGAGAGGAAGAACAAGAACAAGAACAAGAACAAGAACAAGAACAAGAACAAGAACAAGAATAAGAAGAACAAGAAGAAGAGGAAGAAGAAGAAAAATGCTGCCAACTCCAAGTTACTCTAAATACCCTTAGCTCCTTCATGAGCATAGTACTCCACCCCATGCATCGACACTTTTGTATCATCAAATACTTAGTGCTACATCATTGTGTTTATGGTTTCTAGAGGAACATGGGGCCTGGCTTTCCATTTAATTTTACTTAATGTCTCTGAAGTGATACTGAGGAAGCAGAAACAGACTCTGGAATGTATAGAATGATGCCAACAAATGCTTTTCAGGAAGCCTTGGTGTAAGTCAAGAGTTTGATGTTTCTTGTTGGGTAGTTACTTGAAGTCGTTGACTGAGTCTTGGAATGTTAATGGGCAACATTGAGAATTTTGCTAGGGGCCCTGACATGGAGTGATTGAGAATCCAACCCAGGACTCTCACTGAGGAGTTTCCCTGCTCTATACCCCACCTTTCTTTGGTGAATAATTCTCAGTAATATATTGTTGCTCTCCGGCTCATAGAATTTTGACATCCTGGTTGGTCCTTTGGAACTTCTCACACAGTCATCAATTAACTGATATAACTCTTATATGTGCATTAGACTCAGACACCAAGCCCAGAGGGTACCATTACTTACTAATGGTAAGAGGACTGGTCAGCCACTGGTTATTTGGGAGATGATCCTTTCAGCCTTCAAAAATGGCTAATTAATCCTTCAGGGAAGATAGTCTGAATTTTATTATTCTGTGTCCTTGACTGTCTAGCCCCATCCTATTCAAATGTGTGTCTTTTTTTCCTGTTAATTCCACTGGGTGAATAATTTGAGGACAGGCATGGCTATGTAGATGCAGGACGCATATTCTTAATTTTTAGCTCTTCATTTGGCTGAAGCATTCCTGAGAAGATTTCTGCTTAGCATCTTCGCTGATCTCTGATTTTCAAGGACTCTTCAGACTTTCTACAGTTTCCAACTCATGGCTGCTCACAGGGTTGGAGAACACTCAGGGTAATGAGAAAGATTCACTGAGTAGGCCAGCCCACCTTGTTCAAAGGCAATCCCTGAAGTATATTCTTGACAAACTTAGCACAGGTCAGGCTCGCTTCCAGGAGCAAGGGTGCATCCTTAGTCAGGATGGTACTAACCCTATCATGGCATAA
>JADRCD010197143.1:0-29065 GCA_019843815.1 Montemys delectorum | reverse complement strand
TGTGTGTGTGTGTGTGTGTGTGTGTGTGTGTGTGTGTGTGTGTGTGTAGGGCAATGCCCAAGAAGCAAGTCGAGTCCAAGCCACTGGGTTTGGCTTCTAGCTTGCCATGCAGCTTTGTGTAGACAGGTAACTTCCTGACCTGATGCCAGCTGCCCTCACCTTCCTGCCTATTCTCGGCAGTGCGCTGAGACCGCAGTGTGAAAGTTCTCAGCAAAGAAGTCGCCACCACTGTGGGAGACTGTTATTGTTATTGCTGAGCGGGTGAGAGGCCGGCCCGGTGGCTTCCCAGAGGTGTGAGTCATTCCTGGTGGGATTCCAGGCACCAGGAGAGGCTGTTCTGGGCAACACAATCCAAATTCCACACGGAGCAGGGGCCCTGACCCTGAGCCCTTGGGTGAGCCACACCCTCTCTCCTGGGCCACTGCTGCTGTGAAGAAGAGTCTGTGAATCTAAGAAGCATCCAAGTTCTTAGGAATAGAGTCTTGAGCTCCGCTGCCACACTAGCTGTTAAGGAGGGTCAGAGAGGAGCTATGTCTGCCCAGAGTAGCAAAGCCAGAGGGAATGAGCTAGGTGAGGAAACCTCAGACACACCCGTGTCTCACTGGTCCTACTCGGTACCAATGTTAGGAAGAAGGCTTCAGAGGTGAAGTCCAGAAAGGCACCATGGAGCAAGAAGAAAGAGTGGCCTCATGGCCCAGAAGCAGGATGGGCGTTCCTTTGTGTCTCAGGGACGTGGGACCGATCGACTCACTGCCTTGTGTAAACCTTCCCAGGTTTTGGTTAACATGGAGACTGCTCAAAACCACAGTAACGTGACTGAGCCCTTCCCACATCTGTGGCAAGGAGCTGAGCTGTCACACAGAGGCTCACATGCCAGCTCTTCTGTGAGCCTGGAACCGGCACCCCACTGTTCAAAAGCCCTGGAACCTTAGCTCAAAAACATTTCCAAAGTCATAAAATGACAACAGGCAAGAGCTTTGATCAGACCCCAGGCAGGGACCTGTGAAATGTGTTCACAGAACACAAACCCTGTGCCTCCTCAGAGCTGTGTCATCTCTGCTGTCTGTGCCCATTGTCCAAGCAGGACATCAAGGCTTATAATGGTTTTGTGACATATTGGCCAGAATGGGCAGTTGGGATGAGGACCCACCATGTCAGGACCGGCTTTTGCCCGGTGCACAAGATTTGAGAAAGAGCTCTGTGCCTGGGAGTGTGCAAAGCCAGGGCAGACCAAATCTTGGAGGTGCAGGCCAGGAGGGCAGGGTGACAGGATCTGAGTGCCACCCACTGCTTGGTGACATCCAAACATCAATGCCTGGGGTACACTGAGGTGCTCACCATAAAGACAAAAGGCCAAAAGTATACTCAGAACTCTATGCTTAATAATAAGTCCACAGCCGTTTAGAGCCTGACCTGTAATAATGTACATAAGACCTGCTGAGTTCTTTTTAATTTTTTAAATTACATTTAAATTAATTTATTTTGTGTGCTGATGGGGGCTCGTGCCATGGCATGTGCATGGTTGGTTTTCTCTTTTAAGGATTGGGTCACAGGAGTTGAAGAGGGTTAGTTAAGTTTGGTGGTGGGCACCTATGGCCACCTTTAAATGCTTTGAAAGCAAATTAATTTGGACTGGAGAGATGGCTCAGCACTTGCAGAAGACCCGAGTTTGGTTCTCAGGACCCATGCCAGATGACTCACAACCCCCTGTAACTCTTATCTCTAGGAGAGCTAGTGTCTTGCTCTGGCCTCTGTGGGTACCTACTGATGTGTGTGCATAACTCACACACTCACACACAGATAAATAAAAATAAAGTAAACCTTAAGATCTTTTATTTTTGGCATATGTGCGCATGCATGTATGTGTTCCTGTGTGAGCAGATGCATGTGTGTGTGTGTGTGTGTGTGTGTGTGTGTGTGAGAGAGAGAGAGAGAGAGAGAGAGAGAGAGAGAGAGAGAGAGAGAGAGAGAGAAGTGGGGGGAGACTCTACAAGTGTCAGTCCTTGAGAGTTATCCACCTTGGTTTCTGAGGCAGATCTCACTGGGACCTGAGGCTTGCGGATTTGGTTATAGACCAGCTGGCTACTAGGTCCCAGGAATCCTCTGGTCTCCTCCCCTAGCCTTGAGACTGTAGGGATGTACCACCTTAACCCGTCTTTTAAAACTCAGATACAGCAGGGTAAACTAAGGTCCTCAAGGGCAGGCAGTGAGCACTTGACTGACTGAGCAAGCACTTTATTGACTCACCAGTCCCTGGCCTTGATTTCTAATGACCCCATGGTTCCTTACTCAAACGGCAGGTCTCAAGAAAACCATCCCCATTGTAACATTTACTGTTCAACAAGGGGACAAGATGCTCACCTGGATCCTCAGGTCCCAGCTTCTCACAGTAAGAACAGTAACTTGTCTCTCCAGGGCCAGCAATCTCCACAGTGTGATGTTCTCACTGGGCTATGGCCTACCCTCTTCTGCAGTATCCTTCAGGAAGTTCTCCCTCCTGTCTCACGTCCTGGTTAATTCTGTGACCTTCTACGCCACCTACCTTCCCTGAGCCATTTTTCACAGTGGGTTGGTGGTCTGTAGTGTCAGAACTGTCCCATGCTGCCTCTCCTGGCCACTACTTACTCTGGTGTATGTGGTGACAGGATGGGTGGTCCAGCGAGAGCTCAGGGACTCTGGCTAGGTTTGCACCCTGCTATAGCTTTAAAGCCTATTGCCAGGCCACAGGCCAGGCTCCATTAGGATCAGCCTATAAGAGCAAAGGCTACCTTCCTTCCTTCTGGAAACTGTGGCAGCTGCTGTACAGCGGAGGATCCATGCACCATTGTGGTGGATTTGTCTCCCCTCCCCTCCCACTCCTCCCCAGCTCTCCACATGCTGCCAGTGCTCCCAGAGCAGAAGGGAGCAGTGTCTATGTGACCACCATTTACAAGCCTGACCCTTCTCTCGGACAGATTTCATGAAACACACAGGGTGATCAACCTTTCACTTCTCCAGGGTGCTGAGCCGTCTTATCGCTCATGCCCGATCTACAGCTGGTTTCTGTTTGGGAGTCTCCTTTTGATGTTGGTCCAGCCTGACCAACTGGACACTCTGAACCCAATGTTCCAGGAAGCTCCACAGTGCATCTGAGTTTCACTTTCCTAAGATGGAAGCCCTCCATTCTTAGTGAGATGCTGTAGCTTAGAGTGGGTCGTAAGTCCCTACTGGGTTCCCCTCCATTTTTAGTGAGGTGCTCTAGTTTAGAGGGGGCTGTAAGTCCCTTGTGGGTTCCACACCTACAGTCCCCTCCAACTCTCCCCAGGGATGTCCCTTCTAACTGTTCTCTGTGCTGTAGGACCCCTGGTCCTCTCTCTTCTGTTGTGGAAACACCTCTTTTCACTCCCTTTCCCTGATGCCACCTATAACTGTGTCTGCTGACAGGGTATACAGTATCATACTTAACCTTGCTTATTCTGTGGCCTCCTTTTGCATCTCTGGGGACAGCACTGGGACTGCTAACTTCTTTCTATGTGGCTTCCTGATTTGACAAACTAAATAGTACAGAGTCTGACCAAAGGGGCCCTTTCCTGGGAAAGTACACTTGATAGCGCTGCTCTTACTCTCATACTGCCTCTTATAAGAACTGCCAACAGTGACCCTCACAACCAATCTCAATCTCCTACTCTTGTAACAACAACTTCTTCTTCTTCTTCTTCTTCTTCTTCTTCTTCTTCTTCTTCTTCTTCCTTTTCCTCTTCTCCTCCTCCTCCTCCTTCTCCTCCTCCCCCTCCTTCCCGTCTAGAAAGCATGACCACTAAAGAAAAATGAGACCACTAAAAGAAAGACAAACAACAGGACGGTGGTGCTGTGCTTCTTCCCAGACCTTTATGAGAAGGTCCTAAGGCTGTGGATGCCAAGAGCACAAAACAAATCCGGAGGTGAGCACGCTCTCTAGCTCCCTGGGAAAACTCATATATATATACTGTAAAAAAGAAAAAATCTATATGCATAATGATTGTTTTGTTTAAAAAAAAAGGTTAAAACAAAACTAAAAACATTTGAGGGGGTTGTATGGAATGGACTGGGAAATATGAGGGCACCAGAAAGGTTAATCATATCAGAGAAGGCCTGGCAGAGGTGTAGAGGTTTGCCTTAAAGGTGATATACCCATAATGACTAAAGCTTGTTAAAACTCCCTTGGGCCAGTATACTGATGTAAAATGGAAGTGTATCTTCTGTTCTCTTAAGATCTGTTCCGGATAACATTGACAAAAACTGAATTCAGGAACAAAGATTGTGTTTGATCAAGATAGTTACTTACTCTTTTCTTTTCTAAGTCTGCCCAACTTAGAAGCTCAAGTCTTGACAAAGTGAGTTGCTTAGAAACACTGCTTTCCCTGAGCTTTGTCTAAATGTTATACAAAAATTGAAACTAAAGTATGTGATTTCATCTTCAAGATGGGTAAGAACTGCCCTGGGTATTCAGCCTCCTGACCTTCAAGGCCTAAGTCAAGGAGGACAAAGATACTGCCTATATTTGATTCCTTGTCCTATGAGGTCAGGCAGGATGGAGGGGGACAATGAAGTCTCTCTCAAAGGACTGTATAACTCTGAAAAAACTTAGTCGCATCTCATAAAATCTGTTGGCTTGATCAGATCACCATGGAGACCCCAGAGGTGAAACTCTAACAGGGCCACATCCTGCAAAGTGGAAAATCAGTCATTGGAGATAAAAAAATGTCCCCCCTATTACATGGTCATCAAGGCCCTGATTCATCCTAGCAGAGGACACAGATGATGGGAGGAAATTCAAGTCCCTTAAGAGTGACCCTTGAAGGACTTCTGCTGATTCTAACAGTCTAATGAGTAAATGGTTAACTCTTGACAGCCCATACAGCTAGAGACATTGAGCAGGAAACGTAGCTCCACACATAATTAGTATTAGAAACAAACCTTTCCCAGCCCCTGACCACAGCTCTCATCCTGACCTGATTAAGCAGGGGGACTTGGTGGTCCTTCAGACCTACAAAGACAGTCACTCAGATGACCAAATTCAGCCAGTATAAGGGAGACCCAAGGGCTAACCAGATAAGTGACTGTGGACACACTAGGCATAGCTTCTGATTTGGAATTATCCTTATTCCACTTTGGCTCACCCTCACCCATGTCCCACCAGATCTTTTCTTGACTACCATAAAAATCTTTTCAAGATGTTCTGTTCTGTCAAAACTAATTTGTCCGGCTCTGAGTAAAGAGAAACCAGACCTTTTGCTTCACATCTCCCCTGTTATTGCTGGAGAAAAATCTCTATCACAACAGGGCCCACCACACCCATCCTCAGCACGTCTAAATGCCCTTAATTGAGTCACCTCAGTCCTCCAAACACACCCCTTAACTCAGCTTAAGAGTCTCAGACTCCAGAGGAGTCCCAGGGTGTCACCGAGTACACATTACCTGATCATATCTGAGCCTGTCTTCTACATTGCTTTATGGGGGGGGGCTTCCAGGAAAAATAAAGCAACCCCCCACCATGATATTATGGGCTGGGGTCTTTCTCCTTCCTTTTCTGATAGGTGGAGTTTCTACATCAAGCCTGGAATACTGCTCTATTCTTCCTCTCACAGTTTGTATGTCTTCATTTTTCTGGAAAACGTCTGGCATGGCCATGGTTGGCCCCCATTGTCTCCCTAGTAGGACTTCTTATTCTGCTTTTTATTTTTAGTCCTGGTCTTACACATGGCTGGTTACATTGTTTCTCCCAGAATTTCTGGCAGAGACAATTCCCGAGCAACTTCTCCAGATGGACTTGGACTCTCTTGGCTCCTAGGCTCTTCTAGTGCTGTCATTTTGTCCTGCTTTGTCTCTTCAGACCCTGTTTACTTAATGTTCTGTTGTCTTGGTGTCTTAGTTGGGTTTCTGTTGCTGTGATAAAACATCATGGTCAAAAGTAACCTGGGGAGGAAAGGGTTTATTGCATCTTACAGCATATAAGTCCATCACCAAGGGAAGCCAGGACAAGAATTCAAAGTGGGAACCTGGAGGCAGGAGCTGAAATAGAGGCCTTGGGAGGGGCAGGGTCTGGTTTACTCTCTATGGCTTGGGCAGCCTACTTTCTTACACAGCCAAGACTAGCAGCCCATCAGTGGTCCACCCACGATGGGCTGGGTCCCTCCCATGTCAATCATCAGTCAAAAAAAAAAAAAATGCCCTGCAGACTTTCCCAGAGGCCAGTCCTATGGGGGCGTTTCTGTGATTAGATTTCTTGGGGCTAGAGAGATGGCTCTGCAGTTAAGATCACTGGCTGCTCTTCCATAGGATCCAAGTTCAATCCCCAGTGCCCACATGGTAGCTTACAACTGTCTGTAACTCTAGTTCTACGGGATCTGGCATCCATGCACAGACATGCAGGCAAAACACCAACACACATAGAGATAAAGAAGTCTTACCAAAAAAAAAAAAATTTTTCTTCTTCCCAGATGAACCTAGCATGTGTCGAGTTGACATGAAAACTAGACAGCACAATTATCCTCTCCCAGACTACACTGCACTAAGGCCCCGATCATACTGTCTCGGGCCATCGCCATCCTAGAGATACCAACCGCTACATCTGTCATGGCCCTTCTTGGTTGTCAGCTTCACCACATCTGGAACTAACTGAAACCCAAGTGGCTGGGTATGCCTGTGAGGTATTCTTTTTTTTTTTTTTTTCTTAATTAAATCATTTGAAGCGGGAAGATCCACCCTAAATCCAGATCTTTTGAGGTGGGAAGTTCCATTTTGGAACTTCTGGGCCACACCTTCCGCTGGTAGCCTAGACAAAGGACATAGAAGAAGGAAGCTCTTGCTTTTTTCCCTGTTTGTCTTTGCTCTTGCTCCGCTGGTATTAAAGCCTACTTATTCAGCGTTCCAACACGTACTAAAGACTAACAGAGATGTCCAGCCTCGTGGACTGAACTACTGGACTCTTGGACTTTCAGTTAGGGGCCAGCCATTGTTGGACTAGCTGGAGCAGAGGTTGTAAGCCACTCTAAGAACCCCTTCTACACAGATAGACTCATTCTGTCTGTCATGTTCCTCTAGACCAGTGCTTCTCACCCTTCCTAAGCTGCGACCTTTTAACACAGTTCCTCATGTTGTGCTGACCCCCAACCATAAAATTATTTCATTGCTACTTCTTAACTGTAATTTTGCTTCTGTTATGACTCCTAATATAAATATCTGATATGTAGGATATCTGATATGTGACCCCAATGAAAGGGTCAAGCAATGCCCAAAGGGGTTGCAACCCCCAGGTTGAGGACCTCTGCTCTAGGGGATCCTGACTAACACACCACCTCAGCGATGTCAACCATTACCCATATCTTTTCACCGCTGAAGACCTCTCCATCTCCAAAGGGCGGTTCCACAACCCAGCCTTCCACTTCTTGCAGTAGCCATTATCTGCCCTCTCTGGAATGTGTCTGGAGAATTCTATACCTTACTGTCTCTGCTAGTTAGTTTTCTACTTGCTGTGTTAAAATACCTGACCCAAAAAGCTACTTTAAGGAAAGGACAGTTTATTTTGGCTCACAGTTTGGAAGAACAGTCCGTTGTGGCAAAAAAATCCGTGGGCAGGAGCTTGGCTTGGCTGACCACAGTGCACCATAGTAGTCAGAAAGCAGAAGATGGAGTCTGGTGCTCCACTGGCTTTTGTTTTTTTAATGAGGTCCAGGATCTCAGCCCAGGAGATGGTACCACCCACATTAATTAATTGAATCTAGATAACTCCTCACATAGAAGTCCAGAAGCATCTTTCTTTAGTGATTCTAGAGCCTTCAAAGTTGAGAATCCGTATTAACCATCATAACACTCCAGCCTAACATTATTTTTAAAGCTGTCATGGTCCATCCCTCGGGGCTCTTTTTCTCACAGGCTCATGATGCAAAGTCTGTAATTGTCTAATGTGGAAACTCCCTACAGTCTTTCAAAGTTCTAACTCTGTCCAAAAGTATAAGTTCAAAGTCTTTTCTGAGACAGGCAATCTCTTAACTTTGAGCCCCTGTACAGCTATAATAATAATAATAATAATAATAATAATAATAATAATAATAAGAAGGCTTGCACTTCCAACATAAAATGGCACAGGGTAAAGCCTTTTCATTCCAAAGGGAAAGACAGGGCAGAACAAGGGAAGACTGGACCAGAGCTGCAATCCATCAGGGAGAACACCAACCCCTCCAGGGCCAATGTTAAACACCTGGTACCTGTGCTGGAGAAATCCGGGCCACTTGTCAATGATTTGATTTTGTTGATCTGTCAAGGGGAAAATATAGAGGCAAAGGGTCAACAATAAAGTAAAAGTTCCCATGCTTTAAAAATCAGGTTGCAAGTGCTTGGAGTTGGACCTTACCCAGACAGCCCAACGACCTCACAGTACCTTACCCCAATGGCCCAACTCAAAAGAACAACTCATAATGTTTACTACTTAACCAGTTAACATCCACTGCCATCCTCCTTCACTCCAATGTCAATTTAGCCAGGAGTCCTACAATGATAAAGCTAAGCTATTTCCCTCTTAGCAGCTGTAAATAGAGCATCCTAGCCTTGCCACGGTGTGGTCATCTCTCTGAGAACACACCTACTGTTCTTTTGCAGTAAATTTCAAGACAACCCTTTCTCTTTTGTGCAGTCTGTAAATTCTTTCACCACCCCATACCTGGCCTTCCGTACACTTGGCCTGGAACACTGTACCCTATTCCCACATTTCATTTCCCCTTGACCTTGTCTCTCCATTATGAACACAGGGTAATAATAAATTTCCTATCTGTTGGTGTCTACTGGGGTAAAGAACTTATTACCACATTGTCAGTCAACAGGCTTCCCATTAGCCTCACCTCAGTGAAGGGTGGTCTAAAGTTCAAGAAAAGATGACCCAAGGACATTTGAAATAAAAGAGGCAGAGCCAGGGTTTGAATCTAGTTCTGGATGAGCCCCACTATGTGCCTAACATCATGTCAGGTACTGAGAGAGAGCATCGTTTTATGGATAGCAGCCATCCTGCCTGGAGGAGGTTACAACTGTGATTGCTACCACCCTGTTTCCCCTGTTCTTTCTCTTTTTCTCTCTCTCCTCTTTTCTTTTTCTTTCAAAAAAAAATTCAGACATGCAGAAAACATTTGCTATTTATCCATCATTTCAATTCCGCAGCTGTTGACATTTTCCTCAACTTGTTCTATGTCTTTGGTGCCAACATTTTCTAAAGGGAATCGCAATCATCCCAAAATTTCCTTTAAAAAAAAAAAAAAAAAAAAAAAAAAAAACACTTGAAGGCAGATTGTCGGCTCTGCTTTACTCCAAGGTGGCGAAAGCTGGTGGGCTTCCAATAAGTAGTCACCGAGTGAAAATAGCTCAGGGGTCGCCATGACAACCGTAAGCGGTAGGTGCTGTTAGGAGAGGAAACTGAGGCATGGGAAAGGAAACCAGCTCGGAGGAGGTGAGGAGGCTGAATGGCCTGGGGCTCTCTAGGGGCAATCCCTGTACTCTCTTGGTCCACTTGTCCTGTCTAACAGCCGCTGCTAGGGTCTCCTTAGGGAGGATGGGGACTCGGGCTGCCAGGAAAGCAGGTCACACCTCTGGAAAGCCAAGTGCTCTCATGAAGCCTGGGGCCTTCTGCCCTGCCCTGGGGTGGAGGCAGAGTGCTCTTTCCCAGACGGGTGACCTTTGGGGTTTGTTATGAATAGAGATTCTTTCTGGGGAATGTGATGGCTGATGGCAGGAGCCTGTGTCCCCAGACTTAACACCCAGGAATGTGGATAGGCATTTCCAGCCGCTACCCCAGAGACTAGAAACTGACTCTCTCAACTGCCCTGGTTCTAAGCAGATCTCGTGGACATCCAGCTGCTGGGGAGGAGGTCTGGTGCCATCCGTCCTCAGCTGGGAGGTTGAAGTTTGAGGTAAAGTGGCCTTTAACATCAAGGAGACCTGAGCTCCATCTCTGCCTTCCCAGCCATGTGGCTGGACAGGCGCCAGCCTCGGCAAACAACTGTCTTCCCATCATCCAAAAATAAATAAATAAATAAATAAATAAATAATGAAAAAGTTCTGACAGGGTAAGGTAAGCAGGCACCTACAATAACCTTCCTTTTCATGTTGCTGCAGATGGGGCCCAGGATACCACATGGGAGAAAACTGCTCTGTCCTGGAGCCCCTACTCTAAGTCTTTATTTCCTATTGGCTGCGTTTCTGCAGTAGACAGGATCCGTTTCCCAGCCATCCCTCTATGATTACCCTCAGCATCCCTCTGCCTCTTCTTCCCATGCAGTCACGCTCTTGGTATCTGTCCCCTTAGCTCTTCTCTCCTGTGCCATCCAAGGCCACCTCTGTGATAATGTTGTGTGACCAGTGACAGTGGGTAGCTGCCTGAGGAAAGGGCTTGCCAGGAGAACAGGAGGACCTGAACTGATCCCTCACAAAAGCCAGGTGTGCTATTGAGTAGTTGTAATCCAAGTACCAGAGAGGCAGAGACAAGCAGATCTCTGGCCTTTGCTGGCCAACCAGTCTAGTCTACTTAGCTAGTTCTAGGCCAATGAGAGAACCTGTCTCGGGGCTGGAGACATAGCTCAGCAGTTAAGAGCACTGACTGGGGCCGGTGAGATGGCTCAGCGGCTGAGAGCACTGACTGCTCTTCCGAAGGTCCTGAGTTTGGATCCCAGCAACCACATGGTGGCTCACAACCATCCATGATGAGATCTGACGCCCTCTTCTGGTGCGTCTGAAGACAGCCACAGTGTGTTACGCTGGAGTGAGCAGGGCCAGAGTGAGCAAGGCTGGAGCAAGCAGAGGTCCTGAGTTCAATTCCCAGCAGCCACATGATGGCTCAAGGCCATCTGTACAGCTACAGTGTACTCATACACATAAAATAAATAAATAAATATTAAAAAAAAGAGAGCACTGACTGTTCTTCCAGAGGCTCTGAGTTCAATTCCCAGCAACCATGCGGCTCACGACCATCTGTAATGGGGTCCAATGCCTTCTTCTGGTGTGTCTGAAGATAGCTACAGTATACTTATAAAAATAAACAAATCTAAAAAAAAGAAAAGAAAAAGAAAGAAGAAAGTGATGTAGTTCTATGAGAGGAGAGAGAGAGAACCTGTCTTAGAAAACAAAGTAGACCCTAACTGAGGAATGACACAGAAATTGACCTCTGACCACCACATACGCTGCCCCCTCCCGCCCCCCAAACCCTCACATACATAATAGTTGCTGAGTGTTGGGCACGTACCAGGCACTGTGCTGGTCTCCTCTAATTTGTATGATGCTCCTGTGAAGTCTAAACTATAGGCATGCATATTTTGGTGAAACTGAGGCATATAACTGTTAAGTGACTCACCCAAAGCTGCGCTTCAAGGAAAGGCTGGCGTTTGAGGCAGCATCAGCCTCCCGATCTGGAACACTCCTCTAATAAGCTCCATCCAACAGAGGGCATACAGGTGGCTCCAGCCAGGCTCCCCCATGCCTTTCCTCGGTTAAGTCAGATGCCAGGAATCTGAGGACCGCGAGGGGGACAGATGCTGCCTGAGTGTACCTCTGGACCAGAGGAAGCTACTTCCATGTCCTTTCCAGGCCACAGGTGGTATTGGTCTCCACGCTTTGGTAGTCATGATAAAAAGGGCAGCCTTGACTCCTGTCTGTAGAGCAGACTCTTGGTACGTTGTGCTGTAGCAACAAGCCTATTCACTCTCATCTGCATGGATCCTCACAACACCCCCTCGCTCATCAGCATACTCGTGCAAAGGATGCAGGACCCAGGGGCTGACCAGACCTCCAGGTACCAGGCCAGGGTTTCATTCCAGCATCAGGAGATGGACCCGAGTCATTATTAGCTTCCCTGTGGGGGCTAGTGAAGGGGGCTCTGAGGGCCTGCAGGCTCCTGATCCTGGCCTCCTCCCACTGCTGGTACCCAACCATTGTAGGAGCTGGGGTTTAGGGAGGTGGGCTATCACCAGGAACTATCTTAAGCCTCTGTTTGTACAAACTTAGTCCTTCTCCCTGTTCCCTATTTGTAATTCGCTTTCCATCCAGGCCACCTGAGTGGTCCTGTATCTTGCCACATGCGGACTCTACTCAGGATTCTCCACACGCCTCAGCCCTGCACACCAGGGCGTGTCACTTCACGAAGGGGCCAGCACCCAGCAGAAAATTGACTTACCCCTTTGCCCTCCCACAAGTGGGGTGCCCCACCATCTTTAATGTGCCCTTGCCCCAAGATTCTTTTTGGGTAGGGCTGGGAGCTCTAGAGGACTCTCAGGCTGTGCAATTTGACACTGTGTTCACATTTGAGGAAAGTGGTGTGTGGCTCAGCGGTTGAGAGGGGAAGCGTTGGACATGATCGTGAGCTCATTTTCAGCTCCGTCATCAGCAGCTGTGGGACACACGGGCTGGCCTTCCTGAGCCGTGGTTTACCTCACCGATGAAAGCCCTGTCTCAGATCCTCACCTCAAATCCACTTGGAAACCTGTGCTCAGAGGAGTGACATGGCATGATCAAGGTGATGGAGCGAATGACAAGCTACAGCCAGGTCTGTCTTACTCCTCTCTACGCCAGGCAGCTGATCTAGATGGTGCTTGCTGGCCTTTTTCCTCCCTCGGTGTTGAGAGGGGACTCCAGGTGCTTATACTGCCAGGCAGTGTCCCACTACTGAGCCATGCTCCCTTCCCCCAACTCTTCACAGGCAGTGAGCCTCAAAGGTTGGAGGGTCCAGTGCTCCACTGATTCAACCATCTCTCCAGGCTCACGGATACAGTTGTGTCTGCCTGATCCCCACTAGGTTTGTGATGGGAGTGATGCCCAGGGTTCCCCCTGCCCCCCGCCAGGTCTGTCCTATACCTCTTGGAGTGCCTTGGGTAGCACAAGTTATCTGAGCCACTGGACAGTACATCCTCAGCTTTTTCAGAGGAAAGAAGGCCCCTTGGAGGGAGCAGAGTGGAAGGAAGTCCCCAGGGCTCCATATCATTAGCACCACCAACTCCAGAGAAAACATACCATTACTGGAAGCCCAGCCGGGCAGAGTGGGTGGAAGTGGCCATGTCAGAGGAAACCACACAAGGCCTGCCAAACCTCGGGGGGCTGGCTCACTGGGATGTTTACAGAAATGCTGGCCCTGAGGTCACCCAGCTGCTGGGCTGCGATCCCCTGGGTATCCTCAGGACCCCAAGTGCCAGCTTGGCAGGAACCATCAAAGGCTACAGCAGAACCCTGTTTACCTTCATGGCCAGCCTAGGAGAGGATATCGAGGGCCAAATGAGTGGACAGGGGGACAGAAATCCTCCAGATCATCTGTGGGCATCCTGCTGCCACGGTTGAAAAGAGGGGACCAGACCCTTACTAGATCCTCCTGGGAAAATGTCATTCCCTCAGGAGACACACACAAGAGGTGACTCTGGAGGCAAAGAGTTCAGGTTCTGATTGTGTCTCCACTGACTGTCTAACTTTGCAAGGCTAATACAGCTTTTCAGTGTCCCAGTTTCCCTAACTCTGGATAGGGTACAGTGGTAACAGTACCTTTTATGGATATATCAACATAATTAAATGATTGAATACTTTAAGGGTGCCCAGAACCATCCATGTCTCATATTAAGTACCCTAAAGTCTTTGCTGTAGAAATAGGCCTGAGGGAGTAACTGGGACCAGCAGGACCCAGTCACACAGGAATTCCACCAGTCCAGTGGCTTGGGTTGCTTCTGGTCTGTCTGGGCCAGTGGTGCCCTGAGCAGACCTTGGGCGCAAGCTCCATAGCCAATCCCACAACACCCAGAGGAAACTCCACTCTCAGACGCTCTAACAAGCCCTGGATCACAGGATCACAGAGACAGCTTGATAGAACTCTGAGGAGTTCTCACACAACTAGGATCACAGGAAGGACAGGCTCCAGTCAGATTTAGCAAGGGCAGGTAGCACTAGAAATAATCAGATTGGGGGGGGTAGGGAGCAAGCATAAGAAAATAAGCAACACAAACCAAGGTTACTTGGCATCATCAGAACCCAATTCTCCCACTATAGCAAGTCCTAGACACACCATCACACTGGAAAAGCAAGATTCAGATCTAAAATCACTTCTCATGATGATGATACAGGACATTAAGAAAGACATAAATAGCACCCTCAAAGAAATACAGGAGAACACAGGTAAACAGCTAGAAGCCCTTCAAGAGGAAACACAAAAATCCCTTAAAGAACTACAGGAAAACACAATCAAACAGTGAAGGAAATGAACAGAACCATCCAGGATCTAAAACTGGAAATAGAAACAATAAAGAAATCAGAAAGAGAGACAACCCTGGAGATACAAAACCTAGGAAAGAAATCAGGAGTCATGGATGCAAGCATCACCAACAGAATACAAGAGATAGAAGAGAGAATCTCAGGGGCAGAAGATACCATAGAAAACATTGACACAACAGTCAAAGAAAACGCAAAAAGTAAAAAGCTCCTAACCCAAAACATCCAGGAAATCCAGGATTCAATGAGAAGACCAAACCTAAGGATAATAGGTATAGAAGAGAATGAAGACTCCCAATGTAATGGGTCAGTAAAGATCTTCAACAAAACTATAGAAGAAAGCTTCCCTAACCTAAAGAAAGAGATGCCCATGAACATACAAGAAGCCTACAGAACTCCAAATAGACTGGACCAGAAAAGAAATTCCTCCTGTCACATAATAATCAAAACACCAAATGCACTAAACAAAGGAAGAATTTTAAAAGCTGTAAGGGAAAAAGGTCAAGTAACATATAAAGGCAGGCCTATCAGAACTACACCAGACTTCTCACCAGAGATTATGAAAGCTAGAAGATCTTGGGCAGATATCATATAGACACAAATGCCAACCCACAAATGCTATTATACCCAGCAAAACTCTCAATTACCATAGATGGAGAAAACAAGATATTCCAGACAAAACCAAATTTACACAATATCTTTCCACAAATCCAGCCCTACAAAGGGTCATAGATGGAAAACACCAACATAAGGAGCAAAACTACACCCTAGAAGAAGCAAGAAAGTAATGTTTCAACAAACCCACACAAACCTAATTCCACCTTTTACAACAAAAACAACAGGCAGTAACAATTACTTTTTCTTAATATCTTAATATGAAAATTAATATTACCAATATATCCTTACCGATTGAAATCCAAAAATATGAGGAATTAGAAATTTGTTGACTGTCATCTAATGGTCTCTCTAATTTGGTAATTGGAGAAATAGATCCAATATTGTACAATCCATATACACTTTCAACTTGTTTGTACGTGACAATGTCTTGCTATGTACAACATAATGGCCTTGAAATCTTGTTTCTCCTACCTCAGCCTCTCTATTAGTAGTGTTGTTTATTTCATGTTTTTACACTATACTATGGTTTTCAGAACATCTTACATATTTCAAAATATTTATATACCCAAAAGAAACATAGACAATTAAATTGGGAGGTGGCTTGTAAGAGAACAACAAAGAGTGAGACTGAATGCTTTGCTTGATGTTTGTAACTATTGTATCAAGTTTGAAGAAGAGGACTTTATAAGTTACTCTTTCTCTGAGATGAATGCTTTTCAAAATCATCACAGCCAATGAACCAGATTCTTACCCTCACTTAATATCTGTGCCACCCTCCAAGCAGAACCATTGTTCACTGAAACAGTTGGTGAGTGACTTTATGGATAGACTATCTTAATACACTTAATATATTTAAGACCACTATTTCTTTTTTTTTTAAGTTTATTTATTTTTTATTATATGTAAGTACACTGTAGCTGTTTCCAGACACACCAGAAGAGGACATCAGATCTCATTATGGATGGTTGTGAGCCACTGTGTGGTTGCTGGGATTCGAACTCAGGAAAAGCAGTCAGTGAGTGCCCTTAACCACTGAGCCATCTCTCCAGCCCCAAGACCACTATTTCTTAAATGAATGTAACCTGTTCTCTGTGGACTGAGAATAAAGTCACTCACTCAAGTCAAATAGCTTTGACCATAGCAGGAAGTCTGTATCCAAAAATCGTGCCTACAGCTCATTCCTTGGCGCAGCAGAACTGTCAACTCTCAGCTTAGCTACGATGGAGGTAAAATCCTTTGGTGATGTAAGGGTCATTGAAATACAGCCTTATTACAATGAAATCCAATGTCTAAAAATTGTTCTTATTTTGGGCTTGTCCCACAGTAAGAACCAGATTTTAAGTTCTACTAAATACAAAACAAACAAACAAACAAACAAAAAGACTTTATATATTTATGTTAATTTAAGAAAATACTAGTAGTAATGTATTTTTTTTAGATATACAGTTAATATGTTTGGAGTTATTTAAAACATATTTATTTTCATTATTGCTGTAGGCAAACATCTACATAAGACTGTTAAATTGATTGTTGTTTTATATCAAACAACTTTTATAATGCTCATTTTTATTGTTATAATATTTCATAAATTTTAAAGAATATGACAAAAAAAGGTATTGTAGGTATTGAAGGAGGGGGTCTCTGGGAGGAGTTGGAGTACAAAAGGGAAACAAGAATGTGATTTAATTCTATTTACTTAAAATATGTTTTTAAATGTTAACAAATTTAGATAAATTGAAATCATGTATCTTTTCTCATCATAATTCAATAAAACTTAAATCAATAAAAAACAAAAAGAAATAGGCCTGAAATTGTGGATAAGCTGAAGTTATGAGTGTCAGTCAGGCTTAGATCCCATCTGGGGAGCTTCAGTGTTAGGCAGAGTGTACTGTGTGTACACTTTGGGGCCATTACCCATCCCAGTCACAACAACAGTTGGCTAGGGTACTGTTCCCCTTTCCAGTCTCTGGAGGAACAGGGGCAAACTGACCCCCTCAGGTCTACTTATTGTTCTTTTGGGGGCCTGTCTAGATCAACCCACATTCATGGTTTTCATCTGGCTCTGGAATAAGCAGACACACATACACGTCACTTCTGAGCCCTGAGCACGCTGTAGGCCTTGGGCCTTCTAGTTAGGGGCTCCTGGTCCAGGGCCTTCTCGACCTCTACACAGAGGAGGAGTCAGTTGTCATTTGCCTACGGCGTTCAGGAGAGGGTACACACGTCACAGTTAACATTCTTGCAATGTACACCCCTGCCCCCAGCACCCACAGCTGCTTTCTCAGGGGGTGGGGTGGCAGTCCAATGAGACCTGACCTTATTGCTGCCTGCATGTGTCCCGGGAGAAACTCCTAACCTCCCAGACTCAATGATAGCCTGCAGAGCTGAACCCAGCTACCCGGGGCGTCTCCACACGGGAGAGATTAACAGGAACAAACACTAGTTTTGTGGCTTCCACCTCTGGACCTCTGTCTGCCTTCCTGAAAATAAGGGATTCTTATCCTGGGAGTAGGGCTTCTCCACGCTGGGATGTAGCTTAGTTGGTATCATGCTTGTCTAGCAAAACACGAAGCCATGGGTTCAATTCCCAGCACTGCACAAGCTTGGTGAGATCAGAAGTTGAAGGTGATCCTTAGCTACAGCAAGCTTGAGACCAGCCTGGGCTATGTGGGATTGGCTCAGAAAATCAAGACACACTCCCCCCATGGTAATCTTACGGGTGGCTCCATTTAAGGCCCCTTCCCCTGCTATATCACAAGCCATTTTAAACATTGGTAGTTTCGGGTGGCTGTGTTCTGAGTGGAGAGTCTGTTGTCCGGAGAGCTACCCTGGAGCCACCCATGAGCAGAGAGAATAGATCTCCCATCCCTCAACCAAGGACACCAAGACCCAAGCTGATGACAGTGACTCAGCCACCCCATGACTAGAGCCCTCAGGGGCAGCAACTGAGCAAGGGCTGCCCTCTTCCTAGCTAATGCTCCCTAGCATACCAGGAAAGGGAACAAAAGGCCAAGCCAGGCCACATGTTCACATGGTCCTCGGTTTGCGGCCCACCTATGACTCAGGAGCCAGAAGAGTCCTCAGAGGCTAAAAAGACAAGCTGCAATACCATCTCCGGGGACTGGGCCTCACAGAGTTACCTGACATCACTTAGGCGGATGGCAGTGGGGTTCTGCTGGAGAAGGTTTTCTGCCTCTCCAAACCGCCATGCAGTGTGCCCAAGGCCTTGGCATCATTCCCACCCCAGTTACCAACAGGCTCCCCACTTGACACTTGCTTGCCCCGCTGCAGCTCCCTTCAGCTCCTCGCTCCCATCATGGCTCCATCCAGGTTCAATCCCACCACCTCCAGGCCTCTACTTCCTCCTGCCCCTGCTCAGGTCACCCAGAAGACACCTACACGTGCTTCCAAATTTAGTGTTGTGTCCTCCAAGTTAGGCTCAGGTCTCCCTCTCTTTCTCCTCAGCATTCTCTACTAACTATGTGGAAATCATCTCTGCCGGTCTCTGTCCCCCTACTCAATGGGCTCCCTGGGGACAGGGACCTGTTTTCCCTTCTTCTTTAACACCATGGCATGGCCAGTACAGCCAGGGTTTGTAGAATGAATACATGGAAGCTGGATGGATCCATGGATTAATGGATGGATGAATATACAAATAGATGACAGATGGGTCAAACAGACAGACATGAGTAGAAGAATGGACAGATGAGTGGTGTATTAGATAGACAGTGGCACCTGTAGGGCCCTTGGAGCTGGGGTCTTCTGACCAAGGCAGGGGCTCTCAGGTGGGATAGGAATAACCTAACCCCCTGGTTTAGCCCCTAACCAACTGGTCCTAACTTAGCAAAGAATCCTGAATTCTGAGTTATACTGTGGGACTCTGCTGAGGTCTTTACTCCAAGACCCTCTCCTCAGAGCAGTCCCTCTGGAAACAAGTGATTTCCAGGTATATAAAACATAGACCTCTGTGGCTAGGGGTGCTGGGAAAGAAGGAATTACTTTTCACCCATTTTATGGATAAGGAAACTGAGGCCAAAAAGTCAAAGGATTTGCCCAAAGGTGCACAGAGACAAAGCCGAGATTGGAGCCTGGCTTCTTCAGTTCACTGACATATGTGAGAAATCTGGAATTTTGGTTTCTTTAAAAGCACAGAAATATATTATAAGAATGTGCTTTCATTTTAATCCCAGGTGTGGGGATATATGGCTGCTTCAGACAGTCTGCAGCAGCTGATTGTAATTTGCCTCGTGCTCTAATAGAAACATGATTTTTGCCAGCTGCAGCTAGCTTCTATGATATGTGACGTTTGGAATTCTGGGAACTTGTCAGAAGGTGTATAGATGCTAGGACCCAATGGGGTTAGTGGTTGTTGGTGGTTCAGCGGGTTGGTTATGGTTTGTTAGTAGTGTTCTCAAGAAAGAGACAAAAGGAAAGAAATTAAATTCAGGGATCTCTCTCTCTCTCTCTCTCTCTCTCTCTCTCTCTCTCTCTCTCTCTCTGTCTTTCTGTCTCTCTCCTTCTTTCTCTACTATCTAGTGTTAGGGGGTGAAACTTAGAGGAGGATAAAGTAAAGGGTGGGAAAAGAAGACCCCACAAAGTAGCGAAGACTGGCTACACACTGACCTGACTCATTTAGACACTTACATACTAGGCTTTCCCCAGCATGCCTTGTACGAATTTCCAAAGCCCTGTCATGTGCCACCATCTTCCTGCCATCCCCTCACTCTGAGACCCCAGCTTACACGGGCATATGTGCTCTATGCCACAAGTGTGCCCTGTAATCACCACATCCAGGCTTTCTGTGAGTACATGTCATTTCCACTAGCTCTCCTCCCCAGCTCAACCTTCTGCCAAGTGGTAAACCATCCAAGTCTACAGCTGTCCCTGGGGACCTGTCACACAGTACCTGGGACCGCAGGGCCAGGAACAGATATTTGAATTCCTGCCTGGCCTACAGAACATGTGGAAGGAAAGTCACAGAGGGACCCAACCTGTTCCTCCTATCATGGCAGAGGCAGGGTTGTGGGAGGCATTCCATTTTGGAGATGCAGCCTCCAGTTGAGGGGTGGGAGCCCATGCCCTTCTCTGTGGTCCACATGACACTGCTAACGATGCAGAAAAATTCAGCACCAAAAGGGCCAAACAGAATGCACTGTGTGCAACAGGAGATTCTGTGAATAAATCAACAATCTAGAGACCAAAAGAATTCATCAAAACAAGACCAAATTAATAGCAGACACACATGCCCAAACAGGCTGACTGGAGGTCAATGTAGAGACAGGGCTGGTATGTGTGTCTCAGGGGCAGAGAACTTACCAACGTCCCTGGGGACCTGTCACACAGTACCTGGGATCCCCCGCACCGCCCCAACCAGGCAAAATAAAATATACGGCAAAATGGTGGCAATAACCTGGACCTAGACGTTAAGTAGTTTAAGGTCACTGTGAACCAGTGATGTAGTTGTGCATCTGAAAACCTAAAACCTGGGCAAACAAGCATTTTTAGGGAGGCATAAGGAACCTAAAGAGGGGATGATGACTCTGTGAGTACTGGATGCAAGCTTGAGGACCTGAGTTTGAATTCTCAAACCTCATATGAAAACGCTGAATCTGTCAGTACTCACCCGTAATGCCAGAACTGGAAGGCAGAGTCAGGAGGATCCTGACCTAGTGGAGCACCACAGAGGCCATGTCTCAAAACAAAAGGTGGAGAGCCACAGAGGAGGACACTGAATCTTGACCTGCGGTCTCCTCACCTGTACCCCCTGGTGTGCCAGACTGCTCTCGAGCACACAGACACACAACCACTGACGTGCCAAAAGATTGGCCCAAGGACAAGTGAGAATTGAAGTTGTGGCACCATATTCCCAGATCTGATGTCAGTCAAGACCTTCCCAGCCTCCAATCAGCAGCCCCGGGGGCTCTGATGGCAAAGCCCTGCTGAACTGCAGGGGACAGTTCTTAGTTGTACAGGTTGCAAGGGGGACGGGGAAGGAGAGGGGAACCTGCCAGCTGAGCTATTTGATAAATGTCCCCTGTTACAACAGCTAGATAAGGCAATCCATAAAAGGACGTTACAAGCCCATCTCGTTTATGAACAGATGGAGACACTAAATAAAATACTGTCTGAATCCAGCAAGGTTAAAATAATCACATTCCCTCACTATCAGGAAGTTTATCCCAGAGAAAACATCAACTACAGAGAACTCGCCAGCATATCTGCCTCAGAGGATCAAGGGGGAAAAAATAGCCCGGTGCTCATGACGCCCGGAGCAGATGCGGCTCTTGGACGAGGGCCTCAGTCTTCAGGGAAAGGAAGTGCCTTCCTCTCACGGAGCTTTTCATAACCAAAAGCTGCGTCCATGTTCTGAAGGGCCAGGAAAAGGCGAGAAGAGCAGACACTGCTGCTGTGGTCTGAGGCTTGGCGCCAGACAGCAGGGCAAGCAAAGATGCCATTCCTGAAGGGGAGAAACAAGGTTAGACAAATCAACAGACAGAATAGTAAATGGGATTCAGCACGGCTTCCAGGTGTGTAGTCACCACCACCACCACCACCACCACCACCACCACCACCAACAACAACAACAACAAAATGGCATTTTTACATCAGCAGTAACTAAGCAGGAATATTCAGACTCGTGTAAGCTCCAATAGGAGGGTCTATGGGGCTATATACATATTAAAAACAGTGGTTACATATAATCATACATATATGCACATATCATTGCCCCCTTAATTATGTAAATTAAATCTGTAAGGAGCATCCAGGACACATATGTAGCTCTAGGCATTATAAGGGAATCCATCCTCTCTTTTGTCTATGAGTCAGGGTCTATGTAACTCAAGCTAAACTTAAATTTATGATCCTTCTGCCTCAGCCTTAAAATCACAGGGATGACATTCGAGCTTGCCCTGGCCTGGCTCCAAGCTCCTTTATTAAAGTTTGATTTTTTTTTTTTTTTTCCGAGATAGGGTTTCTCTGTGTAGCCCTGGCTGTCCTGGAACTCACTCTGTAGACCAGGCTGGCCTCGAACTCAGAAATCCGCCTGCCTCTGCCTCCCAAGTGCTGGGATTATAGGCGTGCGCCACCACCGCCCGGCCTAAAGTTTGATTTTTACCTCCCCCTGTACATGAGATCTATCTTCCAGGTATCCCCACGGTACAAGGCAGCTGCAGAGCATCACCGTCCCACCTTTGACCAGAAGAAGAGGAAGAAAGGAGTGCCCGCACAACAAAGAGAAAGGCCTTCCCTTTAGGGACCCGTCCCGGAATTTGCATCCAATGCTTCTGCATAATTCGAAACAGGAAGCTAGCCAGCCAGCCATATGGCCTTGCCTAGCTGCCAAGTTGAGCGCATCGCTGCCTCACACAAACTCAGGTCTTGGAGATGGTGGCAGGAAATAGACAGTTATCAGTGTGGATCTTGTGCAGGTCTGTCTGAGACCCAGAGAGGATGCACAGTTTCTATGTGGCCACAGAGCAGGTGCACCATCAAGACAGGGTGTCCAGCCTGGCTCCAAGTTGACTGCGTACCAGCAGCTGCCTATGTCCACCTTAGCATGCCAGCCACAGCTGCTTCTCACTCCACACCTGCCTGAATCGAGTCCTGTGTGCCATTCCTCTGCCCCCACTACCTAACCAAATGACTATGATCTGCCTTTCCAATCTCATTGGTGTCATGCCTAGGTGTGGCATAGCCTAGTCTCAGTAAGCTTTGGAAAGACCAACAGGGAGCTACAGATGGCAAGTACTGAAGGCAGCCACGCCATTTCTCTGTCAGGCTCCAACTGAGGCAAGTCGCATAGACTTATTTTCTAGATAGTTTACACACAGTGTTAGGCATAGCCTGCGTGTGACCCAGAGGGATCATGTAGACTCCGTGCTTGTTTTCTTTTGAGATAGGGTCTTGCTTTGTAGCCCAGGCTAGCCCCCTGTGTTCTGGGCTCACAGGAATGTTGCACTCTAACTGATGGTGGTGCTGGGAGCCACAGCCTTTTCCAAGCACCTCAGCCCTTGTCTTTTTTTTTTCCCTCCTCTTCAAGTAGGATCTCTCGTAGCCATTCTAGACTCTCTGTGCATTCAAACTCTCCGTGCAGCCGAGGACAACCTTGAACTTCTGATATTCCAGCTCCACCTCCCAAGCTCTGGAATTGCAGGCATGCACCACTACAACCAGTTTGTTGAGCAATTCTGGGGAATTGAGGGATTTGTGCGTGCCAGGCGCACACTCCACCTGAGCTGTAACCCTGGTACAACCGCAGGTGTTTCTTTCCTCACCCAAGTTCCCAAAAGAATGACTCTGAGAAGGAATTATTTCTGAATAACTGCCCAGGCCTACTAGCTCAGTCCCACTAGCTCACAAATCAAATAACCCATTTATTCTATTCTACGAGGGCCACAGTTTCAGGTGTCCATCAACGTTCAGGGCGAATTTCTTCCTGCTTGACTCTATCCCAGAACTCCCCTTCCCCCCAGGATGTCTTCCATTTCCTGCCTCAGCTCATTGGCCAATCCGTCTTATATTGACAGGTGATGCTTCTGCGCAGGACACAGCAGGTTATCTCTATATCCCGATCTTCAAATCCCATGTCCTTCTACCCAACATCCATTGATAGGGCCTTAGGGACATCCCCTATACCCAATGGATACAGTTGGTGATGTGAATCCCGTGTTTTATTCTCTGCATATTCCTGCCCAGTCCAGTGCCCAGGAAGCCACATGTTCACCAGGCACCTTCTGCACTGAGAATGCCTGGTTACTAGGCTAGGTCCCGCCTCTGGAAATCTGATCATGCTGTTCCCTCTGGAACATTCTACTTCAGAGCCTTGTTAGCTTTCAGAAATGGCATCTCTCTCAGAAGTTGTATCCCACCCTTCATCTGAACCAGGGGGACCTCCTTACCGTTTTCATGGCTGGCCCCATTGCCCAGGTTCTGGTCCCAGGTCTGCGCTGTGCCTCCAGCCCTACAGAGCCCCTCAAAGCTGGTAGAATCCCACAAAGACAGTTTGGCTCAATCAGATCAGCAGAGTCGAGCAAGTGCCAGCACACAGTAGGCTCAGTCTGCTTAGGCTTGGCCACACTAGGCCACCTTCAGAGCCAGGAGGGTAGGGAGGTTCTTGGTTGCCAAGAGCAAACAGGCCGCCAGGGAAGCTCTGCTCTGGGTCACACCCACCTCTGGGTGGCTGCCAGTCTCCCTGCCAGAAACCACAGGCTGGGTCTGGGCTGCCCAGAGCTGGAGCTTCAGGGCTCAGGACACTGTGGGTCAGATCTGCAAAGCATCTGACCGACGCCTCTGGTCTCCAGAGGATCTGGGGTGGGACAGGGGCCTTGGCAAGGCTGCAGCTGCTGTGGCGGTGGCTTGAGGGTGGAGGTCTTTCTTGCTGGGAACTGAGGAGCTAAGAGGCTCCAGTCAGCTTGTCCTAAACTCTTGGCACTTGTGGCTTGGGCTTCATACACTGTCAGACTCCTTCTTGGTGGCCTCCACGGCCTCACGTTCAGGTAACTGGGTTTATTCCTGGGACTATGGGGAGAGGTATAAGGACTACAAATATGTGTGTGTAAGTATGTGTATGTGTGTGTGTGCGTGTGTATGTGTTTGTGTGTGTGCATGTTTCTGTCTGTCTGCTTTTTTCTCTCTATCTGTATGCACCTAGAAGGAATCCCATTACCTCTAGAACATAAAAAAAGACTCAGGTCTTGCCTCCCAGGTGTGAAGCTGGCTCCACAAGGGACACGGTGACATGAGGGCCAGCCCACTGATCCATCTTCTGACCATTTCCTTCCTCTGCCTCCTCTCAATGGTAAGGCATCCTGGTCTTGAAAGACACAGAATTCTGGGTGGTGGGACAGATAGCTATGTGGGCACAACTTAGGACTCTTGGAAAGATCCTATACTGGATACAGTCTGATCTCTGTGCCCAGGCTTACTTCTCTCTCTGGGCTTGCAAGTTCTGCTGTGTGACCTCAGACAAGTGTCCTTCCATTTCTGAGCTTCAGCCTGGGTTGAATGGGTACAATGCTCATGAGGTCTCTGGGGAGACCATTGAGGGGAACTGCTCCACAAAAGATAGCACAGGTCCTGGACGTAGATGAGTGTCTAAAAGAGGACAGTGGGATCCTCCAGTCTCCTCATCAAAACTAAATCAGATGTGAGTGCTGCATAGTTCTGAACCAGGACAGAGATGTATGCTGGGGTCTGATTGCAAAGTAGTGCATGCTGGCCCTCAAGCAGTCAGTGACCTCTGGCCCTGGTCAGAGAGAGCAGGAGACATCTCTGTGGTAAAAGTCCTTGTCTCTTGATTCACATTGGACATCTTTTAATTGGCTTTGAGTAGTTCCACCTGCCTCACATTTACAACTGTCTTATAAAAAATTGTCCTGTTTTGGTCAAAGGAGACTCAGAGAGGGTAAGCAACTTGCCCAAAGCCACACAGTAAAGAAAAAGAACAATAGAAGAGTTTCATGGCGGAGCCTGGGGCAGACAGGTGTGTATGGAGGAAACCCTACTCTACATCTCTCTACCCTAACCTGGGCAATAGCTCACACTAAATGTTGAGCTCCCAGTAACATGGAGTTAGGGCCTGGAGCCAATGGAGTGTGGGTATAAAAGTCTCCGTCCCTGGCCCCAAAAGGTCTCCCTGGACCAACTGTCGTCCAGTCTTGGAAGAGGTTGGGCAGAACAGGATACTGGAGTGGGTGGCTTAGGTGGTTTCTTAGGCCCCCGGAGGGGAGGGGAGGGTTCTGGAAGGCTGAGGAAGAGCTGCCCTGGATTGGCCACTGGAGTGACATCTGTGAGGCCATTCTTTCCTGGTCCCAGGAAGTCGATTGACATCTGGCACAGAATAGGGATGTAGAAGCCACATCCTTCACAGGGGAGGGAATTCTGGGTCTTCCAGGCAGGCTGTGGGCTCCTGGCTCTTGCCTGGGGACAGAAACAGGGAACCTGGAAACAGGGAAGTGAAGTGACGTTGATTGGGGCTGACAGCCACCAGAGTCCTAGTTACTTAGTCTGGGGAGACCAAGGCAAAGGAGGCAGCTTGAATATGGGGACGGGATGGTTAGCGATGGTTACCACTTGATTTTGACCTGTTTTGTCATCATTGTTTTGGAGTTTATTCTGAAACAATGTATCACTCTGTAGCCCAGGCTGACCTGGAACTTACTATGTAGCTCCTTAGCCGGGCGGTGGTGGTGCACGCCTTTAATCCCAGCACTTAGGAGGCAGAGGCAGGCGGATTTCTGAGTTCGAGGCCAGCCTGGTCTACAGAGTGAGTTCCAGGACAGCCAGAGCTATACAGAGAAACCCTGTCTCGAAAAACAAAAACAAAAACAAAACAAAACAAAACAAAACAAAATCCTTCTGCCTCAGTCTCCCATGTGTTATTTCATCGTCTTTAAATCAGACACACCGCCCATACCTCACAGGAAAGGGCTAACCGGGAAGCTTGTCCACACAGCACTCAGTGTAAGGGTATCATTAGTGGCTTTCCTGGAATCAGGACCTGGAGAGGCCAGAAGCTACTGAGAGCCCACAGCAGGCCTAGGGCTCAGTAGACGGCTTGTTTTGCGCTTAGCCAGCTCTGCTAGGTCAAGGGAGGCAGACCCTGCTCTGAAAGTCTGCCTCTTCTCCTCTCAAGACAACTGCAAGTGAGTTACTCCAGAATGTATTTTATGCCATGTTGAGATTATACAGAAGGCTTGGAGAGGTGACAGTGCATGTTCACAGCAAGTCCCCAGAGGCTGCTGGTCCAGGAACCCCCTGGAACCTGCAATTCTGCAGTGCTCTGCCTTAGGTGGGAACCACTCACTCACTGGTAAGGGATAAGCAGCAACTCTGGGGCGGTCCCTGCTGGCCAGAGTGAGAACTGCGAGTCCTGGAAAACAGGTTTTCTTGGGATATCTGGGTCCAGGGGTGGGCAGGGTGGGGGCCGCAGTAAACAGACTACTGTTTCCTTGGGCCCATCAGTTAGCTTGGGATCTCTAGTTTTCTTTTCCTAAATCATAAATCCTCCATATAAGGCCTTCTACTCCTGTTAAAGATTGATCGTCCACTGGTGGGGTTGGCACTCTGGAACATCTTGAGTGGTATTATCTGCTTCTTAGGCCCCACCTTCTCGGGACCTCATGGAGTCTGGTACTTCATTTGTGTATTTCTGTCCTGGGTGGGAGGCGCAGTTGTGGCACTGGGGTGAAACTCTGCAATGAACAGATACCAAGTCCCTGGCTCAGTTTTTGCCTCTTTAAGAAGTGTCCTCCTCTGGGGCCGAGAGTCCTTGTCAGCTAGGTGAGCATGGCACGGCTCCCAGATCTGACTATGGGCAATCACCCCCCAACCCCAACTCGGAGTGAATTTTCCCATTTGTGCAGGGTGCTGGGAGAGTGGAGTGGTGTGGTATGGGGGTGGAGAGTTGGGGTGGGCTGGGCCAGAGGGGCTGTGGACCTAGATGTTTCTTAGAAGCTTCTAGACAGCTTATTAGATAGATCATAGGTCCTACCTCTGTGACTTCTAGTTTTTCGAGTCCCAGAGGAGACCTGGGAATCTGTATTCCCCTTTCCTGGCTAATCTGATTGTGCATGTAAGACTGGGAAACATGTTGGGCCGTGTCAAGATCGAGAAATTGAACTTTCTGTTTGACTTCTTCAGCCTGAGGTACACAGCTTTCACTTCCTATCATTCCTCAGGCGTTTGTACTTGCCGTCCTTTGAGCGCATAGCAAAGATGGCCACCAGAGTTAGAGTTAGCACATTCTGGAAGGTGAGGAGGTTGCTTGGTGAGTAAAGTGCTCACAGTGCAAGTCTGAGGACCTGAGGTCGAACCGCAGCACCCATGTGTTAGCAGTCACACACAGTGAGACCCATCTGTACCCCACCCCCACCCCTAGAGCTGAGCGTGCAGCAATGGACAGATCTTCAGGGTCACTTGGCTGGGCAGCCTAACCAATCGGTGGTGGTCAGGCTTGGGGAGATATTCTGTCTCAAAAATAAAAGGTAGAGAGTGATAAATTCCTCCACCTGATGTTGATGTCTTCACACCCACACATAAACACCTACACACTACACATACTTGTGTGCACCAGAAGTAAACACACAAACAGAAAGCTAGCCATATTGATGACCTCCTACTCACGCGCAGGGGTTAGCGACACCATTTCCTGTCCCCCTTTTACAAACGAGGAGACGCAGGCTTGGAGAGTTCAGGAGCTCTCAGGCCACTCAGCCAATGAGGCAGAGCCTAGGACTAAGACTCTGACCTGGGTCCTTGCTCAAGGTCAGTGCCATGCTGCCTCTCAGGAGCACTGTGGGATAACAGGCTGAAGGCCTGTTCTGCCTGACCCAGGGCCAAGCGAAGGATCCCACACTGTCTGGTTTGGCAGAGAAGTGACCAATTGTGAGAGACTCCATACCTTCCACGATAGTCAAAACTGAGTGAGGTTTCTGTCTCCTCAGGTGTGTGCCCAGCTGTGCCCAACGCCCTGTGCCTGTCCTTGGACACCACCCCAATGCCCACTGGGGGTACCCCTGGTGCTGGATGGCTGTGGATGCTGTCGAGTGTGTGCACGGAGGCTGGGGGAGTCCTGTGACCACCTGCATGTCTGTGACCCCAGCCAGGGCCTGGTTTGTCAGCCTGGGGCAGGCCCCGGTGGCCATGGGAGCATATGCCACTGTAAGCAGGTTTGCCAGAACTGGGGGTGGGGGTGGAGGGCAGGGGGTGGGTCAAGGCCATGAGATCCAGACTCAAAGTGGAGCCTGCTCTCTGTATTTCTTACACCTCACTTTAGGCGCTAGGTTTATTCAGCTCAACTGGTAACCCAAGAGCCCAATCCCTGATCCTTCCCTCATCCCCTGCTGGGACTGTCCGGTGATTTCCATCCACACACATCCATATCATAGCCAGCTTCCAGAGCTGGGCCAACAGCTCCATGGAGAGCAAGGGAACAGGCTGCATGTGGGGCATGGTGTGTGCCATAGCAGTGCTGGGCACTTGTCCTGTTGTACAAGTTCTACAAAAAGGGAAACTGAGGCTCAAGTTGTTAGCTAGCACGCCCTGTGCCCACAGACTGTTCCATCTCCAAACAGACTTAAGTAACAGTCCATTTCTCCATACCTGGGCTGGGAGCCTTAAGCTACTTTGTCACATACACACACACACACCATGCTGTTTTCTGGTGGCATTGGACATGTGACATTCCTCACCACTCTCTCAGGCCTGG
>JADRCD010197142.1:3024-20497 GCA_019843815.1 Montemys delectorum | reverse complement strand
ACACACACACACACACACACACACACACACACACACACACACACGAGTTATTTATGTCCTTAAAATCCTCTATAAGCATCATGAGATGTGATTTTAAACCCACATCTTGCTTTTCCGGTGTGTTGGGGTATCCAGGATTTCTTGTGGTGGGAGAACTGGGTTCTGATGATGCCAAGTATTTTTGGTTTCTGTTAGTAAGATTCTTGCTTTTGCCTTTTGCCATCTTGTTATCTCTGATGTTAGATGTTCTCACTGTCTCCGGCTGGAGCTTGTTCCTCATGTGGGTCTATAAGCCTGTGTCAGCACTCCTCGGAGACCAGCTCTCTCCAGCAGAACTTGTGTTCAGAGGGTTCTGGAACAGCCCATGCTCTGGGTGCAGATGATGACCAGAATGATCCTGTTCCAGCTTCTCCACTGTTCTTGCTCCCCATATTCTCCTCACAGCCCTGGAAGGCTCTCCAAGACAATTATTGGAGAGAAAATGGCTGTTTCATCTCTGAGCCTGGGAGTGATAGCACTCCTGGGAGAACAAGTCTCTTCTAGGGGGACCTATGCACAGTGGGCTGTGGATCAGCCTAGCTCAGGGTTGCAGAAGGCCAACCAGGAAATGTTTCTTTTCAATAATAATGTGTTGAGTTATCAGATGATTAAAGTTTTTGCACAATTTAACCAATTGTATTTCTATGAACTGAATAATCAGGACAGTTTCAAATGTATAATGGAAACAAGGACACCAATGTTCTCCTAAGCTGTGGTTCTAGCCATTTTCCATGGCTTGAAGACAGTTCATGATAAATAAAATACTTGTTAAAGCACTAAAGAAAACTACTTCTTTTTACATACATTGCAGTCCACCAATCATTTCTTCATCCAGGAAATTACCTTAATTTCTAAGGATGTAACATCACCTTCAACAGTATCAAAATGGAATGTAATGAAATTTGACTACCTGACAGGTAATTAACAAAACTAACTCTAAGTAGTTTCCTCTAAAATTATGAGTAGATAGAGGTTGGTGTGTAATGAATGGTGCCACAGAGATGAAAAGTATGAAGATGTATACTCTCAAATTGTGAACATTATTGCTGTGCACAATTGTGGGGTTTAAAATAGCTTCTGCCAGTTACATAGGCTTACATGTTCATCCTACAAAACTGAGTGTCTGAATGACTGTACTCTTACAGAGAGGCTTATATGACCAAACAGAATATTATTGGAAACAGCAGATGACAATTTGATGCACTGACATAACACTGAAGACCAAAAGGGTTGTGAAACCCTTTTCTCTCATGTTATAATTCTTCTTAGGTGTACAAACTATTTAATAGTTAATATGCAAATCAAAAGTGAATAATATTATTCTCAATATAGATTGTGAACTCTTCATTCACTGAAAATAAATATAGTGTGTATATTTAAGTACTGTATCTAGTAATGATGTTATAACTTCTGTGTGACATTAACAAACTATGTAAAAATCAAACTTTTTGCAAAACAGGCAATTTAACATTTAAATATATATTTATAATATTAAAATTACTAGGCTATTTTTAGATGTAGACTCACTCTTAACACCCAATTTTTCCTTTTTCCACCCTTGCCCTTGCAATCTTGTTATCTACCATGATCAAACAGTGTGCCCAAGGCTATTGCTTCTCTGAGCCAGTATTTCAGGGAATGACCTTCTAATGCTACCAGACGTATTATTGCTGCCAACTCGTGGTAATAGTGCATAGAGAAAAGACCAAGACTTTATTATAGAGACTGGGAAAAACTGTTATAAAATAAAAACACGTAGAATCCCTAGATGTTTAACTCTTTTGCACTCTATACACAGGTAAACACACAAAGGTTAGATATATTATGACATAATTAAATCTAAAACAATAAAATTTCAAAGGCTAAGTATTTTCTTGTTCATTTATTAGTTATTAAGTAATTCCTAGAGAAGGGGAAGGGAAAGGGGAAGGAGAAGTGGTGTGGCTAGGAGAAGAGGAAGATATTGGGATGTAAAGTGGATGAATAAAAATTAATGAAAAGAGAGAAAAGTAATTACTGTTAAAAAACATCTGCGTATTTTTGTATATATCAGGATATTCAACATATTATGATTTTCTAATTCAACATGAAAGGTGGTTTATCAATATTGGTATCATAAAACAATCTAATTTTTCTTTCATAGTAACTAATTTGTTAGACTGCTACCAAACTTTTTAACTTTTGTTCTCTCTCTCTCTCTCCCTCTCTCCCTCTCTCTCTCTTTCTCTCTTTCTCTCTCTCTCTCTCTCTCTCTGTATGTGTGTGTGTGTGTGTGTGTGTGTGTGTGTGTGTGTGTATGTATGTGTGTGGATGTGTGTGGATGTGTGTGGATGTGTATGTGTATTAAAACTCATGAACAGAAGTCTAGGTAATATCTTTATTTTTTTTTTTGAGTAAACTAGAAAGAGTTTGGTAAAGAGAAGTCTTTTTTTTTTTATAATCAGTGTGATGCAGAAACTTTAAAAAGCACTTAAGACAAAAATATTCAAATATTCTTGCAGGTTATTATTCATAAGACAGAGCAACAAATTCCACTATATTGATTTAAATATGAAGACCCATACTTAATAAAGATCTTAATAAAGGATGTGTTAGAAGAAATTCCTCAGTTTAAATTGGATAAGTGGTTTAATTGTTCAATTGTATGAATAATGCTATTTAATTCTTTTATAGTGAGAATTTTGCTATCTTAAATAGTCAGAGCCCTAGTATTTGGGATACAGAAAACATTAGATTAATACTAGCATATTTGATAAGTTAATGAAAGCTTTAAAAACTTCTATTGGAATCATCCTTAATTTATTATCAAATCATAAGTAATTAAAGGCTTTATTCAGAGTACTTCTAGTGTGTATCTGTGTGTGTGTGTGTGTGTGTGTATGTGTATGAAGTAATTGTTTAGTCTATGAAGTTATAGTAGTTTCACTCCTTTAAGAGCTTCATATGGTCCTTATTCAAAAGGAAATTTTGAGTTACAGACAAATCTAAATCAAGTTAGTTATAACATGTTATGTTTTATTGAACAGTGCAGTGATTCTAAGAGGTTTTCCTTGCTGGGTACCCTTGCTTTTCTCTGAAGCATAAAGGCTTGAATTAAATAAAGTAGATTTTTATTCAAAGAAACTATGTCACTGGGGAAAAAAATTATGTGGATTTCCTAGGGTAGGAAAGTAAAGAAAAGATAATTCTGGTATAGTTATTTTATAAAACATTGAATGACAAAAAATAAGTTTTGATTGTCAAAAAAGGTAAAATAGTTAATGCTTCTTACTAGTGGCATTTTTGAGGGCACAAAGTTGTAGAGTGGTAATTTTATTCCATGGTGATGGTAAGGCAGGAAAACAACAATCACAGATACTTATAAAATTGATTTTTCTATGAGAAAATCTGAGATCATACTTTTACAGCTATTATTATTATTATTATTATTATTATTATTATTATTATTATTATTTTGGTATTTTCGAGACAGGGTTTCTCTGTATAGCTCTGGATGTCCTGGAACTCACTCTGTAGACCAGGCTGGCCTCGAACTCAGAAATCCACTTGCCTCTGCCTCCCAAGTGCTGGGATTAAAGGCAGGCGCCACCACTGCCCGGCCCAACAGCTATTATTTGAGCAATTCTACCTAAGTTTTCCTGTACGGCACAAGAGGTACTACAGACCTTCAATTTGAGATGAAGTCTCTTTCACACTTGGTCAATTGTCTTTAGAAAGATTGACAATTGAGTCAAATTAGTCTTTTAAAATTTTTTCAAATGAGGCAAGTAAGATGGCTTAGCAGGTTAAGGTGCTTGTTGCAGGAACCCAGTGTTTAGTTGAACCTGAGTTCAAGCTTGGGACCTAGATCAACATTGCAATAGAGAATTCATTCCTTAAAATTGAACTTTTGCCCCTACATATATGCTGCTATCATCTGTGCCTGTTCATGACTACACACACACACACACACACACACACACACACACACACACACACACAGAGGTGGGGGGAGGAGAGAGAAAACAGTTTTGTCAATGTTTCGAAAATCTATAACACACAGGTGACACTGTGTGGCATGCTTTTCCTTTGTCTATACTTTTATGAATGTTTTTCCTTGGACACGAAAAACACAAAAGCAAAATTTAAGTTGGAGTGTCAGTCTCATGAGGTCAAATCTTTAAAATTTTTCATTTATGGCCTTTTCTTGTTTATAGATTAGCTCTTACTGCCAATTTGCAATGTTTTGCAATAGTTCTCCTAGAACTGTTTAAAGGAACTAACTTGAGAAATATTTATGATAGCCTTAGAAAATATATTGGTATGTTTTAATAAAGCTCGGTGAAATAATAAAAATTATCTTGTAATTATGCATCCAGCTTAATCAAAAGAGACACTGGTGACAGTCTTGTTTATTAAATGTTCACTTTTTGATTGATTGTATTTGGAGGCAATTTGAAATAATTCTATTTCTAGAATATTTGCATTATCACCTTCCTAAATGCATTAAGGAACAAGCTGTTATTCTTCTAAATCATAGAGGGCAATGATATTTTGAGAAATATATTTAATTGGAAAAGATGAATCATTTAACATGTAGTAGTAAAGGTAGGTAAGATTAGAAATACATATTACAGAAACTAAAATTCAAAATGCATCCCTTACTAAACATTTTTACAAACTTAGAGAATAATATATTTCCAAAGTATTGCAAAATATGAAAAAGAACAGGTAATGGATCAATACAACTCTAATAATTGCATTGCCTTACAAAGGCATATTTCATAAAATGTAGAAGCCAATATAGAAAAATAATGTTAATTTGAAGGACAAATCCTAGTTAGTTTTATAATGATGTATAACAATAATTAGACAAGCTTGTAAAAGATGAAATTTTATGTATATCTTGTTACTTAGCATAATTTTGTCCATGTTGCATAGTTTAAATTAATCTATTGTGTTAAGCCTGTTGAAACATTGGATAAGACACATAGAATAGGTTTTCAGATTAATAACTCGGTTTTTTTCATTGGTTATTATGGGCAAAACAAAAGTCACTCCAAGTGAGACAATGAGGAAGATATAATTTATAAGGCATAAAGTTATTCACCACTTGACTCTTACCATCTTTCCCCACACATCCCTTCTATAAGGATCCCTGAGCTGTGTGAGGAGAGGTGTACTTTGCCTGTCCCATTTAAAGTGGCAGACTTCTCAGGCCCTTATTCTCTTCTTTATGTCAGTTGAACTCTCTGTTTTAGTTTATATCTAAACAAAGAGAAGCTTCTCTGGTAAAGGTTGACAAAGTCACTGATTTATAAGCATAACAATAGGTTATTAGGGTCATTTTAATATTATATTCACTTAACAGAATAATAGTATTAGATTTTTCTTTGGGACCTCAGAACTATCTAGCACAATTCTTACTTCCACTAACAATTCCAGGTGTAGGTTTCATTTCATGGAATCTTACATCGAACTGGAAAGAGGTTGGTTGTTCCCATAACGTTCATGCCACTGTTGTAGCCCTAGGCATATCTTGTAGGCAGATGGTTGTTGTAGCTCTGAAGTTTCATAACTAAATGAGATTGGTGATTACTTCTCTGTTCTGACAGTGTGAGTAGCACCTTCAAACACTATGAAAGAAGCCAGTAGGTATAAAATTTTCAGAGTAGTACCAGTTTAGATTATCTATATTCTGGTGCTGTCTTTAGCAACATTGTTATATCTTCAAGTTCAGGGGGCTAGGCAAGAATATTGATTATAAACTATAATGCTTTAAGGACTATTGGATCCCATCTACTCACAACTTAAAAAGAGGTAGCCCTTAGCACTTGTCAGTACTGTCCCTTGTGGATGTATTGCCTTTTCATGTCAACTGACGATATGATCAATCAGAGTAAAGAAGTCCATCTTTCCTTCTTATTTCTGGACATTGACAACTTGATAAGTGGCAGACTGTTGATAAATACTTAAAATTAAGCAACTGATACTCAAAATGTATGCATACTTACTTAAAACAGATGTATTATCACAAGAATAGAAAACAAAAATTTATTTTTCCCAATTTTTGATAAAAGATAGCATTTCCTCCTTTTAGTTTAGAGTGATTTAGATGATAGACAGATAGACAGACAGACAGATATATAGATGATAGGTTGTGGAAAATTAGAGATAAATATATGATTATGTAAAATTTTTACAAAGCAAACAGTTTTTATTCAATGGTAATATACAGAATACTAAATATTTACATAACTAATGGAAGATTATTATAGGTGATAGAAAAAACAGTACATATGAACAAGTTATTGTTATATTTTTTCATTAGTATTTTAGTTAGACAATGGTGAGATAGATTTGTTTCTAACATTAGTTATTACTGCATATGCAACTTTCACATAGGCTTGAAAGGTAATGTTCTTTTCAAAATATTTTCAAGAATTTTATTCAGTCTAGATATTATAGGAGATCTTAAAATATTTACTTGCTTTTTAAGAGGAAAAAAGAAGTATGCTTCGAGGTAGTCAGTGACAAAAGCTTACTTTGTTTTTATACCTGTAACTGGCAAGAAAATAGTTTCATTAATTTACTTCATAAATTATATCAATAAATATTAATAACATTTACTGATAAATAACTAAAGATCATTGTATCAGTTACTTTTCAATTGTTGTGATAAACCATCAAGACCAAGATAACTTAAACAAGGAGCATTTTACTCAGGCTGAGTACTAGAGTCCATGATAGAGTGACAAAAGCATTGGACGTTAGAAAAGAAGCTGGAAGTTCCCATCTTCAAACTTAAAGCACAAAGCAGAGAACAAAATTTGAAATTAGGCAATTTTTTAAAGTCTTGAAGTCTTTCTCCAGTACACAATTTCTTTAAAAGTTACACTTCCTAGCTCTTCCAAACATGCCAAAACAGGGTGCACAGCATTTAAATGTCCAAGACTATGAGGGACATTTATCATTAAAACTGCTGCCACCACATGCTAACACACACATTTCCAAAAGGAGAGCTCCTTAAAATTTTTGATATTTGTCAAATATTCTGTATGAGCTTTACAATGTAAACTGTAACTCAAAAATTTGCTACAATGCTAGAATAAAAATATTATCTTGCTATCTTATTAAAATTGAAAAGATGATTCCATTGACTTCCTATAAAATATTGTCAGTCAATTAAAACTTAGAGTTTAGTTAATGTTCTGTAAAACAAATTGTCAAACTAATTTTTTTTGCTCAATTTCATTACTCCTTTCTGGGAAATTGTTCAGATAATCTCATTTCATAAAGATACATTTATTCTAAATTGATGATTTTTATCATTGAGTTAAATGTAAGTAATTTTGAAATGGTAATTGTTAGCTCTTGACCTTAGTTACCTAGGCTAACACTGAAATCTCTTTTAGTTATTTTGGTTCTCATTTTGTACCTAATTCTTATGTAAACAAATATGTACGGTTCTATGTCATTGCACATTAGTTTCAATTTATCCTCTATTAATTTAGTTTAATGGCATTTTAATATTTGTATCATCATGAAAGATATGCTTGAGGAATAATTTTAAGATTTTTTTTACAAGCATTTCATATGACATCACTTTGTTGTACTGTTTATGGGAAATGAAAGGCCATGTCACTGCTCAAGAAACTTATACACATGTCTCTCTTGTTTATACAAAAATTCTATCTTAAGGTATTTCTCTAATTTATTTAATTCCATGAATGTTATTGGTATAAATTTTGTTTTGGTAATGTTTATATCAAGTTTACAATAAACATTCTATATATAAATATTGCGTTATAAGTTACCACATTCAGAATCATTAGCAACCCATCGATCACAGAAAATATGGAAACAAAGAGACAGGAGTATTCTAGGTTGGTATTCAATATTTCACACACACCATTCCTGGCAGTTATTTTAATTTCAAAAATTAACAAAAGAGAAGGTGAGGGTAGAAAGTTATTCACCAGGAGGTAAGTGAAGACTACCAGACATCAGCTAATGACTAGTTCAAGAATTACATTGGACCTGGGTCACAAAGGTAAGCATCTCGCTATTATATGGCCAACTTTATATCATTCAAGTCAAGCTTGAAAAAGGCACATTTCAGATGTTGACTTTTGCTTTTCCCAGATGCATGTGATCTTTGGAGGAGAAAAGGACAGCGTTAGGCCCTTGGTGCTGGTATTTTCATGTCTTTCTCAAAACTGCAACCATGCTGTGTCCTTTGGAGATGTTCTTTTACTAGACTGTCCCCCAATGAAACTGGGTCTTGAAGTGTCAATGGTATCAAGAGAGATCATAAGACACCCCTCTAAATCTGCCTCTGGTTGATGTTAGTCCTGCTGGCCCTGTGGATTCTGGTCATAGCTGCCAACTTTCTCTTTGAAACTTCTTCCTTTTCATTATGTTTAGGTGCCTCTCAAGTCGCTGAGCTTTGGTCCAGACTCAAAATCAAATTTCTTTCTTCTTGTCTCTCCCTGACTGATCTCAGAGATATTACAAAGTGCATTAAATCTCCAAAGAGAGACAGGACTTGAAAGTGCTACTTCACTTTTGTGTTAACTCACAAAAGTCAGTATCTCCGACTGATCACATATGAAAGAACCCTTAAAAAGAACAGTATCACATTAAAAAAATTAAAGCATTGAAAAGTTCTCTTCTGAGTCTACCTTCTTTTAGACTCTTCAACCTGATGTAATGGTGGGGGTAGGTGGATGGAAACTTCATTTAAAAATTAATGATTAGCAAATTTGGAAATTCTTTAAGTATGACCGGGTATTTTTTGCTCTGTCGGAGTTACTGGCGGTATGTGTGTTTGATCTTTTTGACCAGTTCTAATTACTTGAGAAGGGTATTGGATTTTGAGAAATGAATCTCTCTTCCCCTGACTTCGACACAGTAATTCACAGTGATAATACTATGGATAGACACAAAATTATGTCCTTTCATAAATATAAAGTTAATAGTATTCTTTCAACAAAGGTTGGTTCAATCTTTATACTTCATAAGAAAATTAAAAATTAAGTGATGGTAAGGTTCTATTAAAGAAAGGGAAATTAACAAAGATAATAAATGAGAATAATATCACAGCTATGACTAGGGTCTAGAATGCTCTCAGAAAGAATGATGCTATCTTTATGATATTAACCAAGGTGTATGACCTTCCTGCAGATAAGATGGCATAAATCTCAGAAAAATATAAACTGGTTCAACTTCATCACAATATTTGTTTGCAATTGTTGTGTTATAGAGATAGAATCTAAACATATTCAAATTGTTCTGCAGCATAATAACCAATTTCAAAAATATGTCATTTAATTTTTAATACTTAAGTAAAACAGCAATCCTTGGTCCTATATTGTGAAGAAATATTACTGTCTAGAAGGTTGTATACAGACATTATTGTCATTATGTTTTTCAGCACTTAAATCTCTCTAAATTATTCTTCCTGACATGAGGAATGTTTTACTTAATATTGATATGTATGTGAGTAAGTTTTACTTTTCATGCTAAGGTGAACACTCTAGGAAGAGGATACATAGTCAACAAATTTCACAATGTCTGACATGTTGTAGAACTGATACATTTAATGCAATTTTTTTTGCTCTTGAACTAAGCTTTTATACAGAATTATTTTCCAGAAAAGGAAGACAAAATATGTCTATAAAGTAATTCTTCTACCAGAGGTTTTATGACTTGTATAAAACTGGTATTTCTCCCTTCTTTACTTGGGCATTAATCAACTGTTAGAACCTTTAACTGAGCCTTGAGGCAAGATTAATATGAGTACTTTTATCATACATAGTAACTTTTAAACATTTTATATATTAAACCAGATATATATCACATGTAAACTTAGAGCCCAGCAGATCACAGACTTATTAAACACTAAACATTGATAAATCATAAGAATTAGTTCACAACTCAATTTTCTCTAGTCAGAGCACTTGACAACTTAATTTTGATTTTCAAATGTGAAAATATATTTTCCCAAAATCTACTTTCTAGCTGAATCACTTGCAACAATTTTGTCTTTTAGATAAACAGCATCATTGAAAGGCTCTCCAGATTCTAGAGAAAGGTAGATTCAAAATTAAACTAAAAGAAATACTATATATCCTCACTAATAAATTACATATACCATATAGCGTAATAGAGTTGAAAAATTAGTGTATCATGCATAGATTGAATGCATGGATTGATTATATTTTTAGCTCCTACTATGTAAATAGTTAATGTCAACTAAGAATTAATTTACATGATTTTGTAATTATAAAGATGTCCATATCTTTTTCAATTTAATTATGAATCTTACATATAGTGAACATGATGCTAGAAAAAGAATAAAAACTTTAAAGCAAAGATTTACTTGAGAAACTATTTAGTTCTTTTTTATTACACTGAACTAACTAATATGATCTGTATTTCTAGTAAATATCTATTCCCATCAAAATTAGTAATTATTAACCAACATTTTGTGAACCATTGTTCACTGCTAAATATTATTTGATTCACCAATAGCATCCACTCATTTCCTCCTCATAAGAGTTAGATAATAAAGACAATCATGAGATCGTTTCAAGATAATGACATTGGATGTAGAAGCACCAAAAAATATTTCCAGCAACATAGAACTCACATATGTCTATCTCAGAAGTAATCCCTTAACCATGTCCTATAGCTACTATAGGCATTTGCGGTTATTTCTCTACTTTATCTTGGACATCTATTTCTTTCATGTTACATTTTCATCTTCAGAGGTGAAATAGCAAGTTGGCAATGAAAAGTGAAGCTTACAGTATGGAATTTTTCCTATTATTTAAGATAGATACAAAGGCCAAACTTACTTCATAGTGTATTTTGTTTTGTTCATAAATTTTCAGATCTTCTGTTGACATAACTTAAACAACTTTAAGAGAGGAAAGAATACTCAAGTTATGTATCAGCTGTATAATTTCTTAAATATGCTTTTTTCCCCTAAGAAGTTACCTTTAAAAAAATCAAATCTTTAAAATATCTTTCAAGATACATCACTAGATTTTTTTTGTGGAGTTACGTAAAAATATGTAAAATACTTAGTGGTCAATGTAAATTATTACAGCCTCAATATTAATTGTCACATAAGCAAATTTCAATATGCCATGTGTAGTAGAGAAAGAAAATATTCTTTCATTACTTCAGTTTAGAATTCTAAAAATGACAGAACTGAGGTGAACCTCAGCTCTACAGAGAAAAAAAATATTTAAATGTACGAAAGTTTTTATGGGGTGGGCTACATTTTTTTGCAATAAATTAATTAACTTAGAAGAAAACAATGTACTCTGATCCATACTAAACACTACCAGGAAAGCCCAGACAGTATTCTATCAAGTGCTCTAGTATTCATTTGTATATAAAAAAAAAAATCTGCACAAATTCTCCCAATATCTGAAGCTCTATAAAGAAACACATGTTAAATTAAAAACATGTCTGTATCATCTAAATTCAAACACTCTTTTACATAAAATATTTGAGGTGTGATGTGCTACTTGTGTCTAGTATTTTACAATAAATAGTAGAAGTGGGAAAAGGTACACATTCAGGGAATTCCCTTGAATAAACAAGCAATCTGTCTGATATCACAATGTACACACTGCTTGTGGTATAATGCCTTTCCTAGCTGGTTCTGTATAGGTTATCTTGAGTAGCTGAGCCCTCTACTTGATAAAAGGAGGTGTAATCCAGGAAAGTTTCTCTAAACTATCTCAAAGATTTATTATCCTCTTTCAAGTTATCTTTATTTTCCAGATTCAGAGACTTATATTATTCAGTTCATTCTGATAGTAACTGTGCCATGATTTTATTTTCCAGCTGATGGGTGCAATGAAAGTATCTAAATTTACCAACCATTGCACCCAGACCTTTCGTAGGGGAATGCCCGGGCCAATAAGTGGGAGAGGGTGGGGTGGCAGGCATGGGGAGGGGGGAGGCAGCAGGGGTTTGTTCTTGTTGTGTTTGTTTGTTTGTTTGTTTGTTTGTGTTTTGGAGGGGAAACTGGGAAAGGAGAAATTTACATGTAAATAAAGAAAATATCTAATAAAAAAGAGAGAATAGTCCAAAATTTTATATTGTCTTGCCTTATGTTTATCTTTTAAAGATCTTTTTTTGAAAATAACTCCATTGCCCTGATCAATGTATAGTACAAAATGTAACTAAATTCCTGACTCCTTTTCAGACTTATGCTTTATCATCTTATCTGCCAAGACTCTTCATGCTTTTTAACACTTTATTCTTTTGCTATTTCTGTTTTCTTAGTGTTCTTACCACCGTGCCCTGCCACACACACCATAAGCACACACTCCCCCCTGGACATATACATGCCCATGCATTCACTGGTATAAGGTGGAGTGTGAGAAGTCCCCGTGAGCAGTGCATTATTTTACACTCAGTCAGCTACTGTTTGAAGCATATTATACAATATTGTTGCTGTTGTCCTTACTGGTTTCCCTTTTAGATGGGCACGAATAATTAATACACAGACATAGAGTGACATAGATAAGCTCTCGGTTGCATCGTTACACATGCTAAATAATTTAAAATGCACAGAGGACTCTCTAATGCTTTGCAGGGGAAGGAAAGACATCCCCATTTGGAGGGGGCAGGGCATAGAGGGGGGGCTTTGCTTTTTTGTTTCTGTTGAATGCATTTGGGCTGTACAGCTGGAGAGGGCATTCCTATAGGACTTTAAAGGCAAAGTAGAAAAATGACATAAAAGCCTGGCTTGGATTTGATTGATGCACTCTCATATTTGAAGTTCACTCAGAGCTTTGTGCTAGACGGCCTGGGTCACTCTATCCAGTGTTCTAATGAGACTGTATGTGAACACTTCCAGCTTTGTAGACCTTGCTTTAATCAGAGATTGGAAAACACTCCTGACTGATAGGCTCCAGAATCAGATCTAAACAGAAAATAACATGCTCGATTTGGCCTCGGAAGGTGGGTTGAGCAAATCTTTGTGATGTATTGGAGCATTTGCTGAGTGCAAGTGCACGTGGGGTGGTTCCTATTTCTGTCGGCAAATACAAATTTTTCACTCAGCAGGCATAATCAGAGCTAACTCGAGAGGAGAAATAACAAAAACCCAACAGCCCTTAGCAACTCAGCATGGCATAGAGGGATTTAAGAGTTCAGCGCTTTATCTCCATCAGTATGAAAATGTATGAGGAAATCTGAACTTTGAAAGTGCAAATAAACATACTTAACACATTGTAAACCACTGATTTACCCCTAATCTTTTGCTGGAAACATTTGCTTATTTCCTGATAAATTTCACTTAAAATTTTTAAAGTTTAAAAGCTTAATTTTTCTAATTTGAACAAATTAACCAAATAAGATAATTTAGTTGGTGAAGGATAATGTAACAACCACCTTTCAATGGATTACTTACGGACTATTTTTGTGTTGAAAACTTTGTGAGTGACAATTCCAGATTGCAATGGACAAACATTATTCTTGTCCTTCCCTTACTGGGAATCCTAAACAATCACCATTGATAGAAACCTTAGTCAAAAACATATTTAGAACTTACTTAGGTAATATTATAGTATCATTTTAACAATACAATCATGAAAACAATCAATAAAAGGTTAATAACCTAAATATTTTTCTAGTTACATAAAGCATGCATACTGAATGACTTATTGACATAACTTACATTTACCATTTGTTATTTGATTATTTTCTTATTTCTTAACATCTATTCTTATGAATTGGTGTTTCTTAGATCTGTGCTGTCGCTATTACTGAACTCTCATGACCCTTATTATCATGTCTTAAATGTACTTTTTTCTACATTTGTATAAATTGAGTTTTTTGGATATTAAGCAAATGTACTTTATCATCAGACTTGGACCATTTAAGAATGAAAGAGTGTTTATTTTAATGACTAAGGAAACAGACTAGAGTAAGTAACATGATCTATAAAACTGTGGTGTACAGTAGTATCCCAGATGCAGGAGACTGTGTGGAGTAGTGGTGTGGGGGTGGGGAGCAGTCTGCCCATGCTTTCCTCTTCACTCTGAGGACAGAAGGTGAACTTTCTCAATTGCTGTTTAATTTATTCATTAAGAAAGGGTCTCTCACTGAACCTGTGTCTTTCCAGTTCACCTATATTGGCTGATAGAAGGCTGCAAGGACCCTTCTGTAACCAGTCTCCAGCACAGCTTCACAGAAGCCAGTGCAGCGACAGCTGGAACACTGGGTTATTTTCTGGGTGCTGGGGTAAAAGATTCGGACTCCCACGCTTATTTGTCTCCCAGGAGTAGGCTTTCCCCCTCCACCCCTCCACGAGCAGAAATCACATAGTGTTGAAGCTACCTCAGTAATTCTAAATAAATGTTTTCTTTAACATGTTTTGGATACTAGTTAATACTGTCCAGTTTGTTCCTGGCAAGACCGTAAATACGTCATTACTGTGCTTTATAAATTTGTTTTATCTGTTAAAATTTTAGATGTATGGAGCTGAAGGGTTTGCAGCCCCTTAGGACGAACAACAATTACTAACTAGTACCCTCAGAGCTCCCAGGGACCCAACCACCAATCAAGGACTATACAGGGTGGGATTGAATGTTCTGGTAGCATGTGTATAGTAGAGGATTGCAAATTCGATCATCAATAAGAGGAAAGGACCTCGGCCTTGTGAAGGTTTTGTGCCCCAGTGTAGGGGAATGCCAGGGCCAATAAGTGGGAGAGGGTGGGGTGGCAGGCATGGGGAAGGGGGAAGCAAAAGGGGTTTGTTCTTGCTTTTGTTTGTTTGTTTGTTTTGGAGGGGAACCTGGGAAAGGGAAAATGTACATGTAAATAAAGAAAATACCTAATTAAAAAAAATTTTAGATGTAATACTACTTCTGAATTTAAGACAGTATTAAAAAGCACTTTCCCCTCTTAGAAGCCACCTTGATTCTGGAAGAGCTAGAGTAGCCATAGTACGGGAAAGGATTCTGATCTAGCTCGAATTTCATGGCACTGAGGCATTTTCTTAACTAGGAAATATTAGACCTCCAAACAAGGACAGAAAATCAAGTAATTCTATTCTTCTCCAGTTTTCCTATGCTCATTCTGTCTAGTCCCTACAATCCCCTACTACTGGAAATGTTATAATGAATAAAAGAAACTTCCAAACCAGAGGATTCTATCTCTCACTCCGAGGGAATCAATTAGAGAAGCTAAGATTTGGGACTAACTACTTCATCATTATCCAGATATCCCATCCTTTTGCCTAGGGTGGTTTATAAAAGCAGATAAATTACATATTGAAAACTAAATTGTTCAACCTCACTTCTCCCTTCCATCTCTCTAATGTTTTCATTCTGAAATGTGCAAAATATAAACTTGAAATGAGTGAATCACATAAAAATTAATTGAATTATTGTCATTTAATGTAATTATATTTTCATAAATTTTGGTTGTATATCATAAGCTGATAGCTTATGTCAATAAAGGAAAGAAATGAAAATGTAAATGCATATATTATATACAATAATCGAACTGTATTTATTATGCAAACATATTTGTAAATTTTTAATATTTCCCAGGAATATACTTTTGCGCTCAACACTGACTTTTTTAATTACGAAGAAATGTTAACTATTTTTTCTGGATTGAATGAACTGTCCAGGTACTTGTAATTCCAAGCAAGCTTCTATTTTTTCTTATTCTAAAACATCTTTGTTTTATGTGTCTTTAGGTTAGATAGAATATTTTTGTAACTTTGAAAAACTCTAGTAAAAGTTAAAGTTAACGAATCATACATTTAATAAAATGAAAAAAACAAAATCATTTCGTTGTAATGTTGAAGATTCAGGACAGGAGTAAAGCATTTACTCCCAAAATATTCTGTGATCAGGTTCTAGCAAAAAACACACGCGCGCACGTGCGTGCGCACACACACACACACATACACACACACACACACACACACAGAGAGAGAGAGAGAAAGAGAGAGAGAGAGAGAGAGAGAGAGAGAGAGAGAGAGAGAAGAGAGGAGAAGAAAAAGAAAAGGGGAAAGAACATAAAGGAAAAATGAAAGAAATTATAATGTCCTACAACAATGTTGTTTTAAAAATATACAAAGTAATTAGATGGATAAATAATTTGTTATGCATGTTGGTTCCTTTCTGGTATCCCTTCCCAAAGTTTGAATAAAAATAAAGTTTGCTCATATAAATAAATTAAATACAGCATAGGAATGAAGTGATACAATTAATATATCATGTAGCCATTCCCTTCCTCCTTTGAATTGAATGAAGTATAGACTAGTTTTTCAATGTTATGTTCTAAGCGGCAGTCAGAGGAGATGCTACTCAAAACCATGAAAACAGGATGTTTTAGACTATGGCCATTTCTATGTGAACTGCTTCTCTGAAATTATATCTTCCTTCAGCTCATTCCATATGTGCTTGTCAGAGTAATCTTTTTTAACATGTAAATCTGTTTAACATTAATTTGCTTTTAAAAAATTGATAAGACTTCACCACCACCAGAAAAACCTGGCTGGCATCCCCTAGAGCAAGCAGCTTTGCCAATCTATCATGTTCCTAAAACTTCCCTCTCTCTGTCTCTCTGTGTCTCTGTGTCTCTGTGTCTCTGTGTCTCTGTTTCTCTCTGTGTGTTTCTCTCTGCCTCTCTCTCTCTCTCTCTCTCTCTCTGTCTGTCTCTCTCTCTCTCTCTCTGTCTCTCTCTCTCTCTAACACAGGAGCTAAATATATTTGTGATCTTGGTTCTTGTAGCATTTCTCAACATCTTTCAAGATTGTTAAAGGCTGGAAGAGGAATCTCTCCAGTTGTAAGTTACTGTTGCTTCACTGTACTTTTCCAGTTATTTAATATCATATGGTTAAAACCTGTCTGTTCTTGTTCACAGTAATAAACTGTCCCTAGATACAGTGCACTGAAGTGTAGTAAGTGATTGATCAGTGTTAAGAATCAGTCATTTGAGAATCATTCCAAACTGGGATGGAGCAAGTGGCTCTTAGCTAACATTCCCAAGGCTTTGCAAAAATAAAAATAAAACAAAACACAACAACCCAAAAAAAAACAAACAACAACAACAAGCCCATGAATTGTTGACAGGTCCTACAAGTATTTACTATTGACATTAAAAGAACACATATTTTCATGCTATCAAGTGTATTTACTCAAAACATTCTATGTACTCAACCAGCTAACATGACATACTTTAAACTAAGTTAGTCATTTGAATTCGAGCCTTCATCACATAGCTTTCATGTTTTCATCCTAATGCAGATACTTTCACTTGTCTCCATTTCCTATATTTTAAAATAAAGTACATTATAAGCAGAATACGAGAAAATGTCAGCTCTTCAAAGACTGATGAAGATCCATGGTTAAAGAGATTCCCCTTCAAATGCCAAGGCCAGTAAGCAGGAGGGAGTGGGGTGATG
>JADRCD010197141.1:5893-27719 GCA_019843815.1 Montemys delectorum | reverse complement strand
TGTGTGTGTGTGTGTGTGTATGTGTGTCTGTGTACGTGTGTGTGTATACATGTGTTCAGGTACATGTTGAGGGAGTGCCTGTGCACATATGTGCACATGTGTATGTATACATGTGTTAGATACATATTAGGGGGAATGCTTGTGCACATACGTGCATATGTATGTAGATGCCAAGTAACAACCTAGGAGTTACTTCAAGTACCATCTCCTTTAGTTTTTTTGCTTGGTTTTGGTTTGGTTTTGATTCCTTGAGACAGGGTCTCCCTATGTATTTCTGCCTAACCTGGAACTCACCATGTAGACCAGCCTTGCACTCACAAAGGTCCACTTGCCTCTGCCTTGGCCTGTGTCTCCCGAGTGCTAATATTAAAGATGCGAATCACCAGGCCCAGCCAACCTTGTTGTTTTGCTTGTCTGTCTGTTTGGTTGCTTTATATTTCAGCTCCATTTTAATCTTTCTTTTCAATTTTTGATACAAGTTTTGATCACATTCTCCCCCTTACAAATGTTCCCCTCCTCCCTATCCACTCAACTTTGGGTTCTTTTCCTCAACAATAAAAAGAAGAAACAAACAAGCAAGCAAATGATACGTGTGCGTGTGTGTGTGTGTGTGTGTGTCTGTCTGTCTTATGTTGGCTAACAACTCCTAAACGAGACCCTTCCTTGAGTGCAGTTGTACCCAGTGTCACTCCATTGGAGAAAACTGGTTTTCTCTTCAAGTATCAATTGCAAATAGCTTCTTGATTAGGGGTGGGACATTTGTGTGCTGGGATTTTTTTTTTTTTTCAAGTTCGATCTCAGGCTAGTCCATTAATGTGAAAAGATAACAAATATGTGTTGAGTAAATAAACACAATCTGAACATGTTTCTTTTATTTTTTCAAAACAAATGAAGTTTGTAATAATCATTTAGATATAGAGATTTTTAAAACTTATTTTGTCAAGTTTTTGAAGCTTAGAAGACAACCACTTGAATTTTCCACTCTGAAAGATTTGCTAGTAGGAGTATAGTCTGTTGTCAACTCTACCAATCTCTTCTAGTGTTCTTTTCTTCATTAAATGCCAATAAACTTATTTGTTATCCTAGTTCAGAGGCAGAAACAGAAATATCACATCATATTGTACTTATTTGCATGTTTTCCATATCCAATTAATGATCACAGTTTTCATCATTTGTGTTTAAAATTAAAAGTATCCCATTTTTCTCAAATCATATTAAATTCTAAGCATTTTAAATCATTGAAAAAAATAGTCCTTGTTTATTAATGAACAAAGTATTTCCTCATCATTTTGTCAAATGCTATAAACAATTGTCTCTTGTACATAATAGAGAAACATAATAGACACTGTTTAAGAATCACATAATCAATTTCTAATATGATTAAAAATTAGATATAAAGAATAAGGGTCACAACATACCACACACAAAAAAGAAAATTTTACTCTTAAAAATAATGACAAAAGTACTAGTAAAACGTAAAATGGCTTATCTTCAGCATTTTACATCCTCTGGCAAAACACTATTTAATACCAAGTATTAAATGTTGACTAGAATCAATGCAGAGTTTTACATAGACAATACTTCCTTTACCCCATTAATAACAACTCAAAGTATTTACTATTATGGTCAAATTGTGTAGGTAAAGAAAGGGAGCTCTGCTGGATGAAAGGCCAGTTACAGAATACTGAACACATTTGGAAAGGCAGTGCAGATTTGAGACCTGAGCAGGATTTATCCGGCGTTCTGAAAACACTGTCCACTCTCTATGTGCCGCTCAGAATCCTGCAGGTGGAGATGATCCTTTCATTTTAGTTTCAGAGATGAGACATGTGATTATTTAAACCTTATCTGCTCTTTTTTTTCTTTTACTTATTCACTTTACATCCCGCTCACGGCCCCCCTCCAAGTCACTGCCGCCTTCTCCCTCGACATCCTCCCTCCCCATCTCCCATCCCCATCCCCCAACGCCTTCTCCTCTGAGCAGGTAGGCACCCCTGGGTACCCCCCCCAACTCTGGCACATCAAGTGTCTGAGAGGCTGCCTGCATCTTCTCCCACTGAGGCCAGACAAGGCAGCCCAGCTATAAAAACATATCCCACAGACAGGCAACAGCTTTTGGTCAGCAGTGGGACTTTATGTGTGCTGGGATTTTTATGTGGTTGGAACCTTAGCGATCCTTATCCATGTTACCATAGCCTCTGTGACTTCACAGTCCTGCTGTGTCTGGAAGATGCTGTTCCCTTGGACTCAGTCCCCACCTCTCTACCATAAATCTCCCTGCCTCCCCTCCCACATAGATCCCTGAGCATTCAGTCTTAAGGGAAGGGTCGTGCTAAAGATATCCCATCCAAGGATGAGTGTTCCAAGGTCTCATAGTCTGCACATTCTCTCTGGTTTAATTACCATCTACTACCAGGAGAAGCTTTTCTGAGGAGTGTCCAAAGAGCTCTCATTGGCCTGGAGCTCAACAAATGGGCTAAGCTGGCTGCAGAAAGAGGCCCAGGGTTCTTCCTGTCTGACCTCCAGAGAGATGGAACCATTTGAACGTGCCACCATGCCTATCATTTTTTCATAGTTGTGGGGCTGGAACTAAGGTTCTCATGCATCTTGACCGAGCCGTCTCTCCATCACAAGAGCTCTGTTGACAGATGGCTGTCTGCATAGATGTGGAGCAATGGTCATGTATGGGAACCTCTCTTTGCCCTTTTATACCACGACTACAGCTCTTCCTAACATTCATAAACGTTGTCGAACGTACTGAAAAGCCGAAAGAATGTTAGGAAACATTCATAAAGGCCACCTCTCATTGTCAAGATCAGCATCACGATAAAATTGCCATACCTGTTTCTATAGATCCGCCCACTAATTCACTGTGTTCATCTGATACATCTCAGAATCAGCTCCAAGCAGATGTACACTCCCCCTCCCCAAAGATGTCAGCAGGCTAGAGCAGTTCCCCAGGGAAAGAAAATCATTACAATTAATCTTCAGTATCAGAAGCAACTCAAAATCCTAGTCCACTTGTACTCATGCATACAATCTCTTTGTCACTCTGTCCCCTACTCACTTGAGCTGGTCCCACTTGTCCTTATCCCTAAGCCCCCATCTCTGTCCTTGTCCACCATTCTAGCTTGTCTGTGCAACTGTGAGTGAGAAGGAGCTGAGGAAGCCAAGGTTCCCACGGCAACCATGAGTGAGAAGGAGTTGAGGAAGCCAAGGTTCCCATGGCTGTGTGGTATACATCGTATGTGATCTCTAACTGCAAGCTACTGAGAAACCATAGGCTACTATAGACTTGGAAATGCAAAGAGAGTTGTCAACGTGCCTAGTGCAGTATCTAGGGCACAGTGGGTTCTTGGTAACCCTGGATGGGATGAAAGCAGTGAGGAGGGAGAGGTGGAGGGGAGTGTTGCCAAGGAGGGAGCAGCGAAGGTCCTCGGAGGAGCCACCATTTTGTAAAGAAGTTTGGTGAGACTCATCTCAGCAGAAACTTCTCCCCAGTCCTCCACATAAATAGACTCTCTTCAGCACATTGACAGGAATCAATCTCCAAAGAATCAGAAAGAGAATCGATGGAAACTTGGGCTCCTTGCGACAGAAACATGACCAAAGAGACTTTCTGGATAACAGGCAGCATCCCTAGATCTCTAAATCTTCAGCCATCTTACAAGAAGCTGATAAAGAGGCTTGAAATTCAGGAAGAAGCCAAGGGGGTGGCAAATTTGGAGTTGCTAATGCAAAAGAACCTCCCGCCAAAAAAAAATACACACACAAAAAAAATGTCTTTCACTTACTTGTCCCAGTATTAATAAGGAAGATGAGGATGCCTCAGCACGCCATGTAGGGAAAGACATGGTAAAAATATGAAGGAAGGAGGGAGGGAGAGAGGGAAAGAGGGAGAGGGGAAGAAGAGGGGAATGGAGGAAGAGAAAGAAAGAGGAAGGGGGGATGAGAGGGGGAGGAGGAGGAAGGAGAGGAGAAGGGAGAACAGGAACACACAGGTGTGGGGGGTGGGGTGGGTGTGTGTCTATCTGTCCATCCATCCATCCATCTGTCTGTCTGTGTGACTACGGAGTCAGACAAGCTTGGCTGTCACTCCTCAGATTTCTCTACCTTTGTATGAGATGTAGTTTCTCTCTGGCCTAGAAACTGACAAACAGGCTAAGCTGCCTGGCCAGCGAAGCCCAGAGAGCTGTCTCCACCTTCCCAGTTCCAGGATTACAGACAGCCACAGCCAGCATTTTGTTAATATTGGTTCCGGGACCAAATTGGTGACCTCCCAATTGCAAGGCAAGCACTTTAACGGCTAAGCTAGCCTCCTAGCTCCGGTAATAATATTTTGAGTTTCCATTTAGAACCTAAATCTCTCAGATGTGTGTTGGTACTCCAGCAAATAAGCGGGGTGTTTGCTCTCTGAAAATAACGATTACCTTAAAGGAATAAAAAAAAATATAAAGCAATCATGTGTGTATGTACATGAATTACTCAAGATAATAACAGAATATTATTCCCAGATTTATCTAATAACGGAGATGGGACCTGGGCTGGTTAGCTTAGTTAACAGCCTCACCTGGCTGATTGGCCTGTAAGCACATCTGTGGAGCATTTTCTTGATTAATTGTTGCCGTAGAAGGGCCTAGCCTGATGTAGGCTGGGCTATCCCTGAGCAGGTGGTCCTGGGTGTACAAAAAAGCAGGCTGCCAACCTGGTAAGCCCTGCTCCTCCATGACCTCTGCTTCAGTTCCTGCCTTGACCTCCTGCCCTGAATTTCCTCAATGACGGACTGTGATCAGAATGTCTAAGCCAAATAAACCCGTTCCTCCACAAGCAGCTTTTTAGTAGTATTTTATCACAGTATCAGAAGGCAAACTAGAACAGTGCCTGTAGACACCTAACTGGGATATATGCTTATTTTTATAGAAAGCATTTCTTTTTAGATTTTTCTTATTATTTAGCAATATCAAAGGTTTTTTTTTTAAGGGGGAACATCTAATATTATTCAAAGTACGTCCATTGAGTCTCAGGTGGTTCACGCAGACACCTAGAAGGCAGCCGGGCAATATTAGTGAATGAAGGCTGAACCAGACGTTCTGCCTTAGCCACTAACAGAGGTTAAAACAATAAGCGCATCAGACAACGGAGAGTTGTCCAGTCTTCCATAGGGCTTCACCCAGGGCTCTGGCACTACCTGTATGAAATTTTAGCTATTGTCTTTACCCTGGCTCCAGGATTTGAACTTGCCTTGCAGGATACCTGGTGTATTGCTTCAGAAGAGCTTGAAGTTCACTGTTGCATAATTTCACTACTGTAGCCTTTCCTTCCGATAACGAGGCTATCCTATAAGGCATGCTGGGTCCCTCCATAATTCCTGTTGTTTGCCAAGAGCTGGATGGCTTAAGGTTAATGTTCTTTGATTCCCTGGGTCATTTTATTAGACAGCATGAAGCCTCCACGTCAAACTCACCAATGGCCATGTTTGTCATGGTTTCCCAACGTTGCACAACTCACTGGTATTGTTCTTCCGCCTTACATAAGAGTGTGGTTGTTTTTATGTGCACATTGGGTCATCCTTTTCCTTCTCCACACTCCCCCCTTAGAGATGAGGCCTAGCTTGTATCATATGTGACAAATCAAAGGATAGAAGAAAGGAATAACAGATTGTTAGAGTGTGGTCTGTGTGTGTGTGTGTGTGTGTGTGTGTGTGTGTGTGTGTGTATCTGGAATCCTGGTGCCTTCATTTTTGCTTGGGCTCTGTCTCTAGCTACTCTAAAACTCTGAAACAAGTTGCTCAACCTTTCTGTACCCTAGTATTTTCACATGGAAAAAAATAACTGAAATAGTAATTGTTCTTGATTTATGCAAGAATAACTGGGGTTTTGTGCTTGTTTCTTGCTTTATGAGAAAACTAACACAGCATAAAATAACTACTGAATGTTTTGAAGTGTATAGTTCAGTACTATCTGTACATTTATGGCATGGCACTTGTCACCCTCACTTACTTCATGAAATTTTCATCACTTCCTGTAGAAGCTCTGTACCCATTAAGTTCTCATACTCTTCTTTTCTTTCTCCTCCTCTCCCTCCTCCTCCCCCTCCTCCTCTCCCTCCTCCTCCCCCTCCTCCTCCTCCTCCTCCTCCTCCTCTCCCTCCTCCTCCTCTTCCTCCTCTCCCTCCTCCTCCTCCTCCTCTCCCTCCTCCTCATACTCTTCCTCCTCTCCCTCCTCCTCCTCTCCCTCCTCCTCCTCCTCCTCCTCCATCTCTGAGTTCTGGATTCAACTACACTAAGTGTATCATATAAATGGAGTAGATACAGAATGTGCATGCTGGGCTTGGGTCCTTTAACAAAGCCCAACATTATTTTTTTTAGCTCCATTCATCATGCATATATATATGTATATATGTGTATATATATATACATACATACATATATATATATATATATATATATTTCATGTGTTACTTCTTCCAGTCATCCTCACTTTAATTGTCCCTTCATTCATCAACTGCTGGATTTTCGGTGTCTCCATTTATTAGATAGTGCAGTGTAGTTACCAACTATGTACAAGGTTTCTGTGGGTATGTGGTTTCTCATTAATATCCTGGAATGACATTGTGAGTAATGTAATTATTGCTGTGCATAATTGAAGAATTTCTGGATTGTTTTATGAAGTGATCACACCATTGCACATTTCTACTGGCAGTATTCAGGGGTTCCAGTTTCTGCACAGCTTTATCTACACTTCTATGCTTCGTTTCGTGGTGGACAGCCTACCGTCTGTGACATGGCAGCTCATCATGGGTTTAATTTGCATTTTACTAATAACAAGAGAAGTTAGGTATCTTTCCATGGGCTTATTGCTTTTAATAAGAATTAATTGAAAAAAATTAGTTATATCTACATAGTAATTGCCATGTATCAGTCATTGTTTTAATTGTATGTATATATCTATTAGTCAAGTGGTTTATCTTCAAAATAGGTTTAGTACCAGTGGGAGGAGTGTTTGTGAGTATCTACAGATTTGTGTGTGGGTGTGGGTATGTGCATGTGCACTTGCCATTGCAGGTGAGTATGCACGTATGAATCCAGGTGCAGTGCTTGTGTGTATGGGTGTGGTAGTCACAGTATAACCTTACATGTCAGTTCCTTGGGAACCACCCACCTTTTCATGAGTTGGGGTCTTTTAATGACAGAAAAACCAATAAGCAGGCTAGATGGTCTGGCTGGTGAGCCATAAGGACCCACCTGTGTCAGCCCCACACCCCCAACACTGAGATGACAAGCATGTACCACACTACCATGGCCTGCTTCTTTTACATAGGTTCTGGAGGGTCAAACACAGTTCTTCATGTTGGTTAGGCAAGTACTTTAACAACTGAACCATCCATCATCCCCAGTCCTGAATGTATACCTAAGGCATTGAGAACAATGTTACAGACAGTAAAAATGGTTCATTCCATTGACCAATATTTGTAATATATAATGGCATCATTCTCTGTCTTCTACTCATAATCAGCTATCCAAAAGACCCTAAACTACTTTTCCTGCTTTCTATTATACCAGAACATACTACAGGCACCATACCCACTATGTGACTGTAGATCCAACAGAACATTCTTCCTAAAGCAGGACAGGGTGGCTTGCTAAACTTGACAGGTGTTATCTTCTGCTCAGAAGTTCCTTTGGTCATTCACTCATTTGTTCAACCAATAGGTATTCTGCTTCTGTTTGTCAGACACCAACATAGGAATTTTTCAGTAGCCATTGACAAAGAAAAGAAAGCGGCTTTCTTTGGGGATTACCTTTTCAGGGCAGGAAATAAACAGCACAAATAACCCATAACATATAATTCAGGCATGCAGTGGGGAAGACTGTAGAGGCAAAGAAAGGACAAGGGGAGAATCTAGAATCAGAAACAGAAGTGAGGCTTCAAGCCCAGAGGAAGGATTTCCTCAGTTGAGGACCCGTGTGACCTACTGAGGTAACATCAGTCTGGTTCCACCATCACCAGTGGAATTACTCTTCCCTGGTCTTTCTCTCTAGAGTTTTCCAGCTTGGGAGGTGGAAGAAAAAAAAAGAAGAAAAAGAATAGCAGCGTATGCATCGAGCACTGCTCTAGTGTGCTTAGGTCAAGAATCAGTGCGTAGATGCAGAACTGGGTTCTTAGACAAACACAACCCAGACACAAGCCCAGATATGGCATTTTGTCAATTTTTTTCTTCCCTCGACGTGCATCTATGTTGAAAGATTTCACTGCTCCTAGTTTGTTATGTTCAAAAAATTAATACAACCTAATTGTTCAAATATTTCCAGGTCCGTCATGAATAAACAGTAAGTTCCAAGATTATACCTAATATTTGAAGTGAGAGTACAAATGTCTACCAGCAGGCATGGTTGGTTCCTAACCGACAGAACACAGTCTGGCCTTGAACAGTGTTGTAGCTATGAGTGTGTTTATTACCTAGATAGACAAATTGTTTCTACCCCTGTTTTTATTCTGTACCTCAATCTACTGGTATCCATTAAAGAGGCAAGAATGTACTGGGAAGAACTTAGGCCTAGATAGATTGGCATCTGGTTCCTACGTCTGCCACCCCATGCTCTAGCTTGGGATAAGTCCTTACTTTATCTGAAATGGGAAGAATGCACCTATGTATATGCTGGTTGTTGTTGTGGTTCATAAGCGTCACAGCTACATAAAACTATTGGTTACCTTTCTCCCTTGGCAGGTTTTATAACACCTTCTGGTACTGTGAAAACTAGCCCTGAGGGAGGAGGCTTTCAGGTCAGATCCTGTGCAGATCCTCTGAGTCCTGTGTCTAAAGTACATGGTGTCTTCAACAACAGGGACTTGTCTTCAAACTCTGAGAGGCAACTGAGGGCAACAGCAGTAGCCTATATTGTTTAGGCAGTCCCTTAGACTCCCATGATGAACAACTTGAAAGGGAATGTTCCTTGCCTGGCGATTTTTATTACTCTGACTCCTGCACCAAAAAAGCATTGTCAGCCCAAGTGGCATAATTTTATTATATATTATGTATTATGTATATTATATATTACACATATATGGATAGAGAAGCATATATATAATATACTTCTGTAAATAAACATAATTACATGTATCCTACGTAACTTTAGGTAAATAAAAAATGATACCTATGGCTTTTCTAATATCCTTGGTCTACTTAAAAGGGTAAATATATTTGATATGCACCTGGGTTTAGTAAATCTTGATTTGGGATATTGTATTTATTGTATTATTAGAGTCAACAGTATATATATATATATATATATATATATATATATATATGTGTGTGTGTATATATATATGTATATGTATATAGAGAGATGCATACATGCATGCATACATACATACATACATAATTCTGCTGTATTAGTTATTTTTCTCTTCCTGTGACAAAATATCTGACATAAAGCAATTGATTTATTTTGGCCATGGAATAAGAGTGCATCATGTTTGGTAAGGCATGCTAGAATCATAGAGGGAACATTTCTTACTTAGGGTTTCTATTGCTGTGAAGAGACACCATAACCATGGCAACTCTTATAAAGGACAACATTTCATTGGGGCTGACTTATAGGTTCAGAGGTTCAGTAGATTATCATCAAGGCAGGAAGCATGGCAGCATCCAGGCAGTCATGGTGCTGGAGGATCTGAGAGTTCTACATCTTCTGAAGTCAAACAGAAGAAATCTGGAAGACTGACTCCCATGTGGTCTATGCCCACAGTGACACACTTCCTCCAACAGTCTCCACCTCCTAATATGTGATTCCCTGGGCCAAGAATATTCAAAACAACACAGAGCATACAACTGAGATTCTTAACATCCTAGTGGATCAGGAAGCAGAAACCAGATGTAAAAATAGGCTACAAATATTAAGGCTCATCCCAGGGGACTCATTTTCTCTAATGAGGCTCCAGTCTGAAAATTCCCACAATTTTCACTCCACCAGTTTGGTTAAAGTAGTCAAATGCATGAGCCTATAAAGAATATTTCACATACAAACCAGAAAAACTACTCACAATTTACACAGGAAAAGTTGGTATTCTCCATGAACACAACTTAGTTGATATCCAACCATCCAGCAAATGAATGGCTAACAAGTCAAGTGTGGGTGACAATGCCTCCAACCTTGGCCCAAGGCTGCCTCGTTCTCCTTTCTCAAAACAGAAGAGCTCAAAGATCCATCTCTTCTAGACCAGAGCTCAAATTTCATAGTTCCCATGAGACACCCAAAGCACAGAAGGACATTGATAAAGACCAAGCAAAATAATAAAACACACAAGGAAACGCATAACTATTCCCTGATATCAAGCTTAAGGAAGATTATACTACATTTTAGAGGAAGATGGTACTGAAGACAACAAGCTCGTATGTGTAAGGTTAAGCTCTGGCCTATGATAGTTCCACAAACCTGAATCAGACAGCAAGATTCAGAAATATACCCATGAAAAGAGGAATATTTTCTAAGGAGTGCTGTAAGGGTCACCTTCAGGAACAGTACACAATGGAAGAAAAAAAAAGAGAGAGAGAGAGACCACAGATGGAGATGTTCAAGGTATCATACATCTCTGTCTGTAGCAAGATACTCTGGCCAAGAGAAATGCGTAATCCCCTATTTTTATCTTCCTTCTATCTTTAAAAGTAGCCTTAAGTTAATTGGGTGACTGTCAAGACCCCAGTGCTCAGAAACCATAGAGCACCAGGTTCCTCTGCGACATTTAACAGCTTTGTAGGAGGTTGATATCCTCTATCTCCTTGGACAAGCCAAGGAAGAAAACAAAATTCATCAAGAAACCTGCCCATGGGCTCCAAATGTAATTACTTTTCTCCACAGGACTTGCAAATAATTAAGACATACAAAATATCAACCTCTGAAGTATCTTACAGGAAAGGGGTGTTGCTTGGGAGCAATGGATTATTCACCAACAGTCCTGAGTACTTTCAGAGACCAGGAGGGGACTCTAGTGCCCATCTTAGAGGCTTCTTTGGGCTGCTGTGTGGCAGTATGCTAACACAACTGAGCATGCTCAGCTTAAGGCTCCCACTAAACATGATGCAAGTGTATACTCATGGGATAGCTGCAATGCCATCTAGGGACCACGCTGAGATGGCTATTGGTAAAACAATATAACCTGCCTCAAGCCTAGCATGATGGCATAGGCCATCCTCTACTACATAGTAAGTTCATGTAAAATAGTGCCCCTCTCCATGTGCCCAACAAAGCCAACATCACTATGAATTTTAAGCTGTTTTCCTTTCCCTAAAGCTTCAAGCATCACCGTCTCTAGAAAATTCTCAAGCTCTAGCAGTCATCCCTGCATTCTCCTTTAATTTTCTCTCCACATAGTCAAATCAGGAAGATACAGGGCTTCTTTTGCAAGGTGGGCATGTAGCTTTGAACATCTACCTGGTCCTGCATTAGTATCTCAGCCTTAAAGAAAAAACAGATAAACTGGGGAAAATATTAAAGGACTTGAGATTGTATCTTTGGATTCTAGTATACACCATCATCAAAACTTCCCTGTGATTCCATGTGAGCCTTAGTGTCAACATCTTTATAATATATGGGACATGGTGTCACACACTTTTAATCCTAGCACTCAGGAGGTAGAGGAAGATGGATTTCTATGAGTTAGAGGCCAATCTGGTCTGCATCATGAGTTCCAGAGTAGCCAAGGCTATATGGTGAGACCCTGTCTGTCTTAAATATTTATTATTTACTCATTAATTAATTAACTATATGGATGCTAGATGCCTTTGTTTTGTTTCCTATTGCTATGATAAAATACTCTGACAAAAGTAACTTAATGGAGAAAGGGTCAGACAAAAGTAACCTAATGGAAAAAGTGTTTATCTGGATGACAATTCCAGGTTACAGTCCATCATTACAGGAGAGTCAAAGAAAGCAGCAGGAATTTGAAACAACTAACCACATTATATTCTCAGTCAAGAACAAAAAGTAATGAATTCATTGAATGGTGATTCTCAGCTCACTTTCTCCATTCTAATACAGTGTAGTATTCCTTGCCTAGAGAATGGTGTTGCCCACAGTGGGCAAATCTTCCTATCTTAAAGTCATCATGATTATCTCCCACATACATGCTCACCATGCTCATACCAACCAGGTCTACAGGATCTATCATTAAGACTTTCTTCTCGGATAGTTTGAGATTGTGTCGAGTTGATAGTTAAAACTAACCATCGCACCAGACTACCTCACTTGACTGGGAGGGAGAGGTGTAATCATGTGGTTGGTTTTGATATTTGTTAAGATGGGATTTCATGTGTCTTAGGCTTGCCTGGAGCCTGATGCATACCAGAGTGTTGAACTTCTGATCCTCCTGCCTCTACCTCCTCCACATGCAATGATTACAAGCATGTGACACCACAGTTTATATTGGACTGGGATGGAACCCAGGGCCTCATGCATGCTAGGCAAGTAATCATACAACTAATCCACATCACACCACTCACAACCCCTGACCTACCTCACTGTGAAATCACTTTACAAACCTTGAGGTCACATTCACTAGTAATCAAGACTGAGGGAAGAGGGAAGGACTCCTGAGGAAAGGAGAGAATTCCTGAGCCAATATTGAGAGAGACTCTCAGGAGCTAAGTAAAAATGAGTGCTGGCTGAGCCTCACTCTGGCCTGACTTCCACAGACCTGAAACAGAGCTACAGGGGAGCATTTATGATGTACCACTCCATGACACAGCAGGTGTTGGGGGATACCATCAGTGTGGTAGATGCAGTAGTGCACACTAGAAAGAACCCCCAGGAGATTAACTGAAAGTTGGGAAGACCAGTGGAGAAGATAAAGATTTAGGATAAACAGAGAGCCAGGGCAATGTCAGAAAACAAGTCAAGAATTATCCCCACATCATACTTCAACCTCCCTACCAGAAAAAAAAAAAGGTCTTACCAGCTTTGAGCATAATTAGGCCCTCCAGTAGAATCTTAAACCCACTTAACTCTGGGCTTGTGTCTTCCTTAGGAAGTTTGCCTTTACGTAGGGCTGCCAAATCATTCACTGGAGAAGCCTGTACTGGAGTCACAGCTTCCAATGGAGGACATCTCAAACCCCAACCCTCCACCCAAGAGTTTCCCACTTCCCCCAAGTCTCCAAGCCTGTAATCTGTATCCATTTCAATATTGTTCTGTCTCATTATCAATTACCTCTTGATTCACATATCTTTTCACCAGCTCAGTGGTATCTTGTTAGGTGGGGGTGTCTAAATTTCTTTTCTACTTTCCTCCTCCTCTTCTAGGGTGTTTGGTATATAATCATAGATGAGTCCTTTGCTCTTTGATAATCAAGAGTGTCTTGGGCTTCAAAGGGGTGGGGAGAGAACAGAATCTATGTAGATAAGAACTTGAAGTCATTTTCAACTTAGTTTAGGGCACAAGATACATTGCCTTCTCTTCCGAGCAAACCCTTTGATATAGAGTGTGTGTGTGTGTGTGTGTGTGTGTGTGTGTGTGTGTGTGTGTGAGTGTTTACATACAGGTGCTTTTTTTTTTCTGAGACAGGGTCTCTTAATGAACTAGAGCTCCCCAGTTTAGGTAGACTGACTGACCAGGAAACTGCTGAGGGATTCTCTTGTCTTTGCCCATCACTCTAGGCAGCATGTCCGCATCTGACTTTTTTAAATGGGATCGAAACTCAAGTCCTCATGTTTGTACAGCAAGCACTTTACCAACTGAGCCATCTCTCCAGCCCGGGTACTTATGATCTCTGATAGCAGGTTTCTTTTTCTATTTTTTTTTTAATTTTTATTTTTTATTAGACGTTTTCTTTATTTACATTGCAAATTTTATCCCCCTATCTCATCTCCCCTCACCCTGCTCACTAACCCACCCGCTCCTACCTCCCTTTCCTGGAAGTGCATTCCCCAACACTGGGGCATCAAGCCTTCACAAGGCCAAGGGTCTGTCCTCTCATTGATGTCCCACAAGGCCATCCTCTGCTACATATGAAGCTGAAGCCTTGAGTCACTCCTTATGTACTCTTTGGTTGGTGGTCTAATCCCTGGGAGCTCTGGGAGTACTGGTTGGTTCATATTGTTGTTCCTTCTATGGGGCTGCAAGCCCCATCATGATAGCAGGTTTCTTACAAGTTTAGGAACCACTCTTCAGTTAACACTAGCTTGTTACCTGAGTCCTTAAAGCTATATAAGTTGAGGTGAATTCTTTAGCAGGTCCCTCAAGATAGATAAATGACACAGTCTTGCACAAGGAGTTCACAAGGAGTTTATCACCTAAAAGACTGAGCACTTGTGTGCAGTCCTCAGGAGAAAACAGACCACAGAGTCACATCTCTTCAGTTTCACGTGGCCCCATATTTATACATTTGGAAGGTAAGAGCCAAGAAGTTGGCAGTTTCCCAGGTAGGTTACGGTCATCCACATACCCTTCAGGGAGACAGGACCGATGAAACCCTATCTGCTGGTTTCTTGTGGAGGCCTTCACAGAAGTCACATGATAGTAATTAATACTGTTTGTTGAGTGCCAGCAATGTGCCAGACATATGATACCATCCCTTCCTGAGTGCTGAACACATGAGCAATTTAAACACAAAATGGGCCAGCCCTTGGGGTGGTTCATTCTCAAAGGTGAGCAGTTTCAGACTGTGGCAGCTTGCTTCTGTTGTTTGCTCAATGGTCAGGTGGGTTTTGCTTTTAAAAAAAATAGAAATAAAGAAAAAGAAAAAAGGCCTCTTCTCTTCTGTGCTGGGCACTCACTAATCTTCCCTGCAATTGTGCCTCTAGCATAGCTATCCAGTTTGCCAGCCACATCCCTCTAAGCTCTAAAGCAAAGCAGCCCCCAAGAGCCTGCTTTTCATACATTCCCACAGTTGTGTTAAGTAAGAAAGTGATCGTAGGTGTCAGGTATTTATCCTCATTTTTGACTCAAATGACATTCATTCATTTTTGCCTGAGGCATACCTCAAGCTAGATTCACTTCAAGTGAGTGGGGATTAAAAAAAAAAAAAAAAACCTACAGAGGTGATTTTGTGTTTCTAGTCCCACAGTTCTGGGGCTGTCTTCTGATTTAGGACACTCCTGTCTGACCCAGCCTAACCTTGTACGTGTCTTCAAAAGGGTCCCCTGTGGCTTGTACTAAGGTAAGACTATGAAATCACTGCAAATGTCTTGGTGATGGAGATGGCCAAAAAGAATGAAGAATTAATATGATAATGGTATTTACTTAAGAGTAGAATATGTCATAAGAAGAGGGACTCTTTAAGTTGAAAGATTGCAGGCTAACTGGGATTCATTGTTGCTGTGTAGTAACTACGTGGCATGCTATGTCTTGAGATAGCTCACACATGGTACTCTAGTAGACTTGAATCACAAGCCACACGATGGGTGGCCTGTTTCTCCTTTCTTTGCCCTGCTCTTTGGTCAGATTCTTTGTGCTGTGTCCCTGCTGCCACATGACTTATGAACTACTGAACCTGGATGGGATTCTAGATTACCTGTGTCTGTTGGCTTTGACCTTGAATACGTTTCTTAACTTAACCTACAAAAGGTTCTCCTTGTTTCAAAGTATAAACGACAGTTCCAAAGATTGACCAGGTGTGAGGGAATACCCCATGAATATTAACGAGGTCAAAGAATAAAACAAGGTCTTGGGTCACATGTATGCCCATACCTATACCTACCCTCTCTATTTCTAGCTAGTTAACTTAGACAATTGAGTTGTCTGAACTCTGGAAAGTAGATACTAAGATAGGAGGCTCTGGAGATGGCTCAGTCTGAAAGCGTTTGCTGCACAAGTACAGGGATCTGTACAAGTTCAGATCCCCAGTATGCACATGTAAAGTCAGACATATGTGGGATGTGTGTGCAATCCCAGTGCTGGAGAGGCAGAGACAGGCAGTTCCCTGAGGCTTCCTGATTGCTGGTGAGCCAGACTATCAGCAAGTTCCAGCTAAATAGGAGAGACTGTTTCAAAAAAGCAAGGGAAAAGGTATCCTGAGGAATAACAATTGAAGTTGACCGCTAGCATCTTCATGCAGAAAAAGAGAGAGAGAGAGAGAGAGAGAGAGAGAGAGAGAGAGAGAGAGAGAGAGAGAGAGCAAGAAGGAGAGAGAGAAAATGAGTGAGTGAGTGAGTGAGTGAGTGAGTGAGTGAGTGAATGAATGAATGAATGAATAGTGGCTTGTTGTTCTGATAAACCTGGTAGAGTAGCCAGAAGCTCAGGTCTACCCCAGATGCTGGTGATCAATAAAGGCTTATCATAGAGGCAAGACTGGTGTCTTTGGCATCCCTGATCTGAAACTGTTTGATATACAACAGATCAAGATGAGGCTCACAAGTAGCAGCCTTATAAATAATCATTTTGGAGTCAAAAGTTTTAACAACATTTTAGTTCTATAATAGGACCCTCAAGGCCCCATGTTCATGGGCAAAGAAACATGCCACTGGAAACCTGAGATTCCAATATCTTCCAACTGATCATGACACCGGTTCTACCCAACAAACAGAGCAACATAGTGAGGTCAGGAATTGGGGCAGGGGGGTCTCCTATGAAAAGTGGGATATCTGTTCCCTCCATGGGAATAACAGCCCAAACCCAGAATCAGCTCCACAGGTGGGACAGAGTGACTTATTCAGAACAGCTGAGACTTTGTGGGATGCAGCGCAGATCCTGTCTGGAGGCAAGCCGCTTCAAGGCTTATTCATCTGCAATCAACTTTTATAAAGAAAAATGGAATAATGGTAAACATTATACTTGTGAAAATGTCCAAATATCAGCAGGCAGTATAAAAATCAGAATATAACATTCTGACAGCCTGCAGTCGGGCTAGACTGTGGGGTATTTTTAGCATCATGGATATGGGTTTTTTTTTAAGTAATCTACACGCTGTGCTAGATGTCATGAGTAAACCTCAAATACCAGCAGGAGCCGAGTCCCCCAGAGCACAAAGCCACCTGCACAAAACACTGTTTTCCACAAAGTTTCTCTTGTTCAGTTTTAAAGTTTTGCAGAATAACCCTCCAGTTCATTTTCCTTTCTAAAATTTATACACAACCAAGAGCGAGAAGATGCCTCTCTGTTAAACATCCTTGCGCTGTGTCTCTATGCAGGAATGATTGGGCAGGGACAGTTATTCCCGCTAAACCTCCTCTCTCCCCAAGATCCCCTCCTCCATTTCCCTTCAGGAAAGAACAGGTCTCCCAGAGATAAACCAAATGTAGGATAACAAGATACAAAAAGACCAGGCACAAACCCTCATATTAGGGCTAGGCAAGGCAACCCTGTAGGAGGAAAAGGGTCCCAAGAGCAAGCTAAGAGTCAGAGACACCCACATTCCCCCTGTTAGGAGTCCTAAAGAAACACCAAGCTAACAACCATAACATATATATGCAGAAAACCTAGCACAGACCCATGCAGAGTCCATGATTGCCATTCTAGGAGCCCCCATAAGCCCTGCTTAGTTGGGGGTCTCTGGGGGCTGTGTTCTCATGATGTCCTTGACCCTTCTGGTTCCAACCATTCTTCCTCTCCCTCTTCCAGGACTTCCCTGAGCTCCCAATGGAGGGGCACAGTGGAAACCTCCAGTTGGAGCTCTCTCTCCACCTGATGTTTGGTTGTGGGTCTCTGCATCGGGGATGCTGAAATCTTGACTATCACCACTAGCACAGTGATGATAAACAGTGGTAGGCAAGATGGATGACTCAGGTAGTAAAGCACTTGCTGCAGAAGCATGGGGACCTGAGTTTGAACTCAAATAGCCCTTCCAAAAGACACCAAACATAGTGATGTGCCCTTATAATGCCAGCAACAGGACACAGAGACACCCAATCTGTGAGTCTCAGATCCCAATGAAAGACCCTGTCTCAGACAGAAGATAGATGGCTGCTGAGGGATGAACCCAGAGGGTGAGCTCTGGACTCCACATGTACACACACATGTGCACCAAAACATGTATGTGTACCTATGCAGGAGTATACACACACACACACACACACACACACACACACACACACTCACTCACTCAGAATGGTGCCAAAGGTAAGATCCACTGGGAACATGGCCATTGAGAAACAAAGCTTTCGAAATACTATTTTCTAAAATCACTTCTTCTTGGAAGCCCTTTAGCAGATCTATGTAGTTCTCAGATGATGCTGACTGCTGACATGTCTGAAGGCAGGGAGTGCAATGGAGTGCCCAGGTCACTATCTCTCTGCCACTCTAGTCCTCTCACTGGCCTGAAGAAGAACTTCCAGGCCCATACACACTTCTGCTGGGCTTGCCTCCAGGTGCCCTGGACCTTCAGATTTCCAGCTGCCTGCTTACATCTAGTCACTAGCTCTTTCTGTTGCATACCCAGCCATTCCTTCCCCTCCAGCTCTCATCACGGTGCCTGAGTGCAGGATCAGGATCCATACTGCTCTCATTGGACACTTTATGGACACTCCTTGAACTCTTCACTCCTGAAGATTGTCATATGTTTAATGGTCCAAGACTAAGCATTTTACAATCATCCTCTTAGATTGTCCTTACAGGCACCAAAATCGTTACATTTCATCCCATTTTATAGCAGACAAAACTGAGGAAAGCAAGGGGACTTCCCAAGCTTCCTATACTGCAGGTTGGAATTGGATTTGAACTTGGTATGAATATGGCTCTGTGTAAGACGCATTTGCGTGACTCCTTACACTTTTAGTTTAATTTTAGAATATATTTTACGTATGCTTTTATTCTCACACATACACACATGCATGCACATGCATGAGTGCACACACGGGCAATGCTAGAGCTATGCACAAACATGTGCGCTGTGTGCACACACACACACACACACACACACACACAAGAGAACACACACAAGCATACTCACATACAAGTACACACACACATACAAAAGAACACGCACAAGTACACACATACAAGCACACACACACAAGCACATGCACAAGCATACTCATACACAAGCACACACACAAGCACACACACACACACACACACACACACACACACCTAATGGCCCTGGTCCAGCAAAAGCCTAAGTCAGTCTGCTACATCTTCCATCTGTACGGGAAGCAAAATGCTCAAAAGGTAGTGGTGGACAATTCCATCATTCGACACATACGTTTGTATGACACCTTTGTAAAAAGGATTGTGTCTCAGGAGGCGATGAGGACATTAAGGCTGTAGACGTGACTCCAGCCCTTCAGGACCAATGTGTCTGGCAGCAGATGATTAGCCTCAAGAACTGAGAAGTCTGGAGCAGAGTCTGGCCAACATTTTCTGCAAAAGGCAAAAGAGGAATTGTTTTGGGTTGTGCCATTATCTTGTCTTGTTTACAGCTACTTAGAAGACAACTGCAGTAAACCCCTGATCACATAGCTTCCTGTGTCCCATGGCTCTGTGTATGGGCACTCAGGATGTACTTCCAACATACTTAGATGCATTTTTAAATGCTACTCTTTTTGTTTTACTCTCAATCATTTAAAGACATAAAAATCATCCTCAACTAGCAGGTATTACAAAATAAAGTCTCACGTTGGATTTGGTCCACTGCTAACCCCTGTTCTGTATCATTGTAGGAAAAAATCTAGACCTCATTGATCCAAGTGTCTTTTTTATTGTGACGGTCTTAAGCCAATATTAGGCAGACGTCATTGGCTTGTGTCTATCATGCCTCCAAGTGCTTCCTGTCTTGATTTCCGATGTACAGTGTTGAGAAGAAGAAAAAATGAGTAGCCATTGGTCAAAATTAGATGGGTGGTTAACATTTCTCTTCATAGTACTTTGATTATGTCTGCGGTTGTGTCGTGATAGACGTTGTCAAATGAATTAAAGAACAATAACTCATACTTGCTTTCTCCCCACCTCCGCTTCTCCTTGAGGATAGCTTAGGAAGCATCACAGGACAAATAAATAGCACCCTCAGTCTTTAACTCAGTACTTGGATTATGGACTTAGCACCTGGATAATGGAGACAGGGAACATCACAGGGCTGAGTTCCAGGAGCTGAGTAGATGGCTCAGCTAGTGGCGTGCTTGCCACAGAAGCAAAAGGACCCGAGTTCAATCTCTAGACCCATGGGAAAAGTTGGGCCCAGTGGCACAGTAAGACCTCACGGCAGGAGAGGCAGACTCAGGAGCATCCCTGGAGCTCAGTGGTCAGCTAGTCTTACTGAATCTCTGAGTTCTGGGTTCAGTGAAAGACTCTGTCTCAAACAATAATGTGGAAAGTAATATAGGAAGAGCCTAATATCAGCCTGTAGTCTCCACATGTCTGTAAATGTGTGCATACATACACACACACACAAACACACACATGCACATACACCCATATACACACACCCATACACACACACATACATGCACCCATATACACACTTACACACCCCCACACACATATACACATCTACACACACCCATACACATACACACACCCATACACACACATGCACCCATACACAAACATACACACAATACACACACACACATATACACATGCACACACATCCATACACACACAGAGAGACACAGATATACACATGCACACACAGACACACATATACACATGCACACACATCCATACACACACAGACACAGATATACACATGCACACACAGACACACATATACACATGCTCACACATGTGTACATACACATACATGCACCATAAACATACTCACCCACACTCATAGACACACACATATATGCACTCATATACATACTCACAGACACCCATACCCACACATGCATACACACATATACACATGCACACACACACACACACAAACACACAAAACTGAGTTCTGAATCTCTCCCACGGTAACATGTTGAATCTTTTCAATTTTGTTTATTTCTTAAAACTGAAAAATGGTGAATTTACTCAGATCTTGACAGTCCTTTGGTAGAATTGGTTAGATACCCAGCTTCCTTTTCAATAATTTTATTGCATGAGCAGGAGATAAGGAATACCTAACTTTCATGTGTATCTTATTTCTAAATGATAACATATTGTTGCACGTGTATCATTGATATGCTACCACCATCACTTTGAAAAGCCACAGGGGAGGGGAAAATGTAAAGGAACTGCTGATGGACTTGTCAGGTAGCTCAGAAAGCACAGGCCCAGATTTCTGAGAGTGCCTGACTGGGACGTGTGAAGCCATTCAGTCCCTGTAGAACTGTGTCTTGGCCAAGCCTTGATCTCCTCTCCGTCTCTCTGTCTCTGTCTGTCTTTCTCCCCTTGCCCTTTTCCTCACCCTTTCTCTCTCCCTCTCTCTGTCTCTCTATCTCTGTGCATGTCTGTCTCTGTCACTGAATGTGTGTTGTGTCTGTGTGTCTCTCTCCATCACTCTCTGTCTCTCTCCCCTTCCCCTTTCCCTTGTTCTCTCTCTCTCTTTCTCTCTCTCTCTTTCTCTCTCTCTCTTTCTCTCTCTTTCTCTCTCTCTCTCTCTCTCTCTCTCTCTCTCTCTCACACACACACACACACATACATACACTTTCTCTGTCTCTCTGTGTGTGTCTGTCTCTCCCTGTCACTGACTTTGTGTGTGTCTCTCTCCATCTCTCTGTCTCTCCTCTTTCCCTTTTCTTCTCCCTTGTTCCCTTGTTCTCTCTCTCTCTCTCTCTCTCTCTCTCTCTCTCTCTGTGTGTGTGTGTGTGTGTGTGTGTGTCCATCTGTCTGTCTCTCTCTATCTCTGTCTCTCTGTCCCTGTCTGTGTGTGTGTCTGCCTCTCTGTCACTGACTATGCGTATGTCTCCCCCACTCCCATTCTATAAACCTATGGAGCAGATGGCACACACACACACACACACACACACA